>JAOTOL010000933.1:0-174486 GCA_034440575.1 Imbricaverruca yamaguchii
AAATAGACCTCAATCCCAAGATGATTATGGTGTGTGCAACGATATGCCGCATTAAGGAATGCACCTCCCAGCATCCTGATGAAACGTGGTCTGTCGTGAGTCTAATGCGCCTCATGGGTATCCATCCCCGGCGTGCTGGCACAGGAAATGTCCGCCAAGCTGATTGTGAGATCTGCAACCAAATCAGCCCTCTTATTGCCAATCTGAGCGAAAACCCGTGTGACGCGCAACAAATAATTCAGATTCTCATTTTTGAAAAGCTGAATGTTTTCGTCATGTTTTCACACCAGAAAGAGATCACGGGCCCGCGGTATAGCATTATTTCAACCTTCCACCAAACTGGATCTCCGGCAGTGCACTGAACGTACATTGTATACTGATGAATGCATGGGAAACACTGGGGGACGGGCAAGAATAGGAGAAAGCCACCTGTATACGTCTCCTGGGTTCAGCAACAGAGATGGAGAATATCGACTACTTCAGCAGTTCATGCGAACTCCACCGTCAGTAGAGCGCTTCTTTATGCGAGGATTCTGAAAACTGCTTGCTGAATAGAGAGGCTGTGTTATGCAAGCTTTCAGGGTTTGGTGTTGTTAACGTAAAGAATATATGATAGAAATCATCATCCTCTTTCTCCAAAAACAACTTTCGACTTCCCAATCATAGACGGGCCAGAAAAGGACAAGATGAGACATCTCGCCCCCCATCTCAGGCTGTAGAGGCGACAGCGTCATGGATATAAGGTATATGGCTTGATATCAGGTATGGCGCAGGAACACGTGTCTGAATCTATTGGTGGATTGTCACACCTTCCCCTTGAAGAGGTTTGTTGTTGTTGTTTGACACTGCTGCTCCCTAAGCACTACAGTGTGTATGATACTGCGAGTCACCGGATGATCCCGGAAAGTGCGCCCGGCCGAATCAGTTTGCCTGAATGTGCTGTATTTCATTGGCTTCTGGTACTTTGACGTATACGCATGCCAATTGTGCACACTCAAGTCTATGTAAGCACGAAAGCACACATGCGCAATGCAAGTGAGCGCAAATGCATGGAGTGCCCAAGTTGCGTATATGAATATAGGTCAGCGCAAATGTATGTGAATGATGCGGAAATGTACATACGCAGATGCAAGGGACTCACCTATGTTTGCAGGCACGGGCGTAAGCTGGCGTAGCCGCACGTAAGCAAACCGTATGTTAGAGCACAGTATGCGTGCTTTGTATATTATTAATATGTAGTTCTATTAAGAAGACCAGAGGTGTCTGTGGATTCATTGCATTTACTAAAGTGGGGCTCGTTTAGGCCTGAATCTAGGGGGTGGATCCTCCGTCTCTCCATCTTGAAATCTATTGGACACAGATTGAAACTGGACAGCTCAAGTCTGTCTAATATACACTTTTCATAGACTGTCGAAATGTCAACCTTCCCAGTGGAGAGCTAAGGAGGTAAAACGATTGGTGGATTGATAAAGGCTATTTGGGTCGACGTTTAAATTTTACGTCGACAAAATTGTCAGCTCGGAACAAATGATTTTTAATGGTGTAAAGCACTAGATGTCCATACATGCACATGCAAAAACATCCAATGGTGCAGCCAGAAGCCTGAGGAAGGGAAGGTATCATTCGTTCCTTGCTGCTGATCTTCACAGTCAGTGCCACAAACTTGGACGTAGCTAAGAGGGTGACTGGATCGGTCACCCCATTCTTGGGATTCTACGGGTCCATGACACGGCCCGAGGGCCATGCTAGTGGCCCATTCACTCTCTACGCTATTGTCTTGGAGGAGACAGAAAATTCAACATAACTTTTTTTAGGTGTTGTTTGGAGCCTAAGAACGCCTCCAACCCCTTCCAAATAATAACGGGCCCTTTGAGATGTCTACGATGTACAAGTGGTGGGGAAGGAGGTAGATTGGGACGCTGGAATCCCTCCCACACATCTATGATTATGTACAATTAGTTGTGGGAACATGAATAGGGAACAATTATTGAATCAGCAACACATCCCTGACATAGAAACTATTCCTTTTATAAGCAACTGTATTCGTGATCCATGCTTCTGCAACAGTATTTTGGCCAGTTGGCCAACAGTTGGACTTCTCATACTCGCACAAAAAAACAATGAAATCAAAACATAAATAAACCCAAATGTAAACCTAGACGAGATCATTGTTTTCGAACAAAGTCTCTTGTCGAAACCCAGCGTATTCAGATACAATCGCTTCAGTCAATATGGAAGATGGCTCATAAAATTGTCGTACAAGAGATATCGAACGAGAGCCATGCGTGAGCAGCAGCATCGTGGAGGCGGTTGACAGCTTCAGTGTGTACTGACATTCGGTTGTGAACACATAGCAAATATCCATCAGCAAATATACATGGCTTGTATTATCGGGGATCGATATGGCATGTACATTATGGCACCAACCCCGACGGTCGGGTTCAGTGTGAGCCGGCGAAGTAGCTGATGACTAGCAATTGCAATAGAATCCCACAACTTGTGGTCGACCACGAGTCGCTAAAGTCACGACATGTGGGTCCAGCCTAGCCGCCGACGGGTGCCCCACGGCTCCGTGCCGTCTGGCGCGAGCCGCCGTTGCCGACGCGGCGGTCGAGCTGACCTAGTTGTAGACGTGGTCAGCCAACACACTGACAGACACACGTGGCCGGCTGGACCGCTGCCGACGTGGGGGGGCGGCTGGCCCGTGGGCCCGGGCCGGGCCGGCGCGCGCCGCGTGGTTGGACGGCACACGTGGCCGGCTGGACCTAGGGTCCGCCAACACACCGGAGCGCCGCGCCCCCGCGCCCGGGCCGGCGCCGCGGCGGGTGCCCCCGCAGACACGTGGCCGGTGGGGGGGAAGGGGGGCTGACCTAGCTGCCGCGGGGCCCCCGCGCCCCGGGCCGGGCTGCCGACGTGGTCAGCCAACACTTCTGAGCGCCGACGCCAACACACTGACGGCTGACCTAGCTGGGACACGTGGCCGGCTGTACCGGCTTCTACAACACCGGGGAGGACATAACAAAACTTTGCGATTTCAGCCACTTGCTTTTCAATACCATTTTCAGACACTTCAATTCCGCATGTTCAGCCTACCGTAGACCCGTGGCCGTTTCAATTCCAGTGCTGCAAATTTGGATAAGCAAGGCAAGTGGCCGCTTTTCAGATTTACCATTGCTAAAAATGATAGTCTTGGTGACTTGGTCAGCCAACACATGACGCCCGCGGCGTGGCGCCCCCCAAAAATGGGCCTGATTCACCATCACCATAGTGAATCAGGTCCAACGATGCCGCAATCAATGTTAGAGCAATGTTTTAAGTATGTTTAACGTTGCCCTCTTGTAGCAGGGAAAACATAAATTATCGGACGATGGTTTATGGTAGCAAAGACGAACATGCAATTTCATTTCCCATGCTATCCTGTTTTATGGGGACACATTCCCCAGGCCGGGAAATGCGTCCCTCTGAAAAGGTTCCAGTGTTCCCGCCCGCATTTTTCGGCTTCAGGCGCCTCTATTAAATAAAAAGGCTCCCTTGGAAGGAAAGGCGCTCCCTTGCGGAAGAGCCGAGTACATCCCTCCTTCGAATTTTGCAGCGAGAGGCGCCACTTCAGGCGCTTTCACAGTGGAGCCGATCCAAAGAAATGGCGCCTCTCCAGACAGGTGCCCACATGATAATTCCTGGGTTCTACACCTGATTACAACATTGCTCTCTCGCGGTTATGAACTCGGGCTAGTTATAAATTGTGCGCATTCACGTGTGGCTTCTCTTGCAAATTTGACAACAACAGTTGAGTCCTCAAGAGGAAAGCGGTCAAACTGAAAAGAAAGTTATATGTTTTGTATGTCCGTAACAGCAATGTGGCAGCGTAAATTAAAAACCGACGATTAGAGCACCGTCCGAACAGGTTACGACGGTTTTCTTGGGGAGCCCTCGTCATATAGGATGCGAGTGACTGCTATCACAAAGGCTGCAAACAAACATAAATCTGACCGTCCTATTCCTACTACACTCAATAATTGTAAAACACGCCGGACCTTCGACATTTTTGAAATTACTTCGATATCTCAACATTCTGATACCGTACGGCAAGCCACGTCAAGTGATACCCACATGATGCAAATTGAAGCCATAACCACGAAACGCAAGGACTCTGAAAATTAACACACGCCCTGGAGGGGGGGGCGAAATCCGCCTACCCCTCCCGTTTTTCGTACATCACTCCAGATAGTTACTGGCAGATAAACACCATTGTTTGCGTACCTGCTTAGAATTGACAGGCGCATTGCTTAAAGCATGAAAAACGGAAATTGGACAACACATTTCGAGTTAGGGGCCGTTAAAGTCCAAAAATCTCGCAGCGCCAATCCACAAAAATCGGCGCTGATGCGCTTCCCATAGATTGGCAAAAGGGAAATGTTCTTGGCAACACTAGCGACTTGTTTCATGTATATTATTATGCCATATAGTTTCAAAGTTATGTTAGATCACCGAGGTCAAGTTAGGTCCAGTTCATGACAGGTTAATGGAACCAAACTTGGTCAACTGGAATGCTGTCATAAATGCAAATGACTGTCATGCGGTTGATGTCACTTTGTGTGTTATTCCCTACACATCTTGAAAACTACTGTATGTCATTGCGTATCCTTATTTGCGCTTCCATACTTTATTCATGTACTTCACTCCATTCTTTGCGAAGCCGATTGCGACGAGCCGCCCAACGGAGATGTCAGGGGGCGGCCCGGTTACAGTAACCGCAGCAGGTAATGGCCCGATAAATTGCTGCTATATAGATGACCTGAGGTCAAATGTTGCGTCTAGCATCTGTACTGCATCAGTAGTAATATCCAAAACACATTGATGCCAATTTTGGAACGTTCAAACACAATCACAGCGATCCATAACAACGACAAGCCAAGCCACGCAAAACCAGAACATTTTGACATATATTGACCTAGTATGTCCTTGAAGATATTGGCCATGAAATTTCCCACACAATAGAGTTCACTATCGTACCCATCTACCCTGCGAATTTCGTTTCACCAGCTTTAATAGGAACCGTGAACTTAAGCGCGGAATCCGCCCCCCTCCCCTCCAGTGAGTATAATTTTCAGGCGCTCTCCAGGGCGCATGTTAAATTAATTTTTGACCTTGGGGTTTGATCTGACATTCCCCAGATTGAAATGCTACTCCAGAGTTCCCCACGGGCTATCTCTTGATACCAAGCATGGGTAGCTTTTGGAGAAAACGAAGGAACGTTGGGCGACAGAAGAAATGAGTTCGACCTTTGACTTTGAAAATTAAAGTGATTTCTGAACAGTTTGATGGAGTACGACACGACACGTTGAGTCACTCTACTGCATTAGAATTGAAGACATAGCGACGAGGCGCGAGGACGTCGAACCATTTAAACTAACCTTCGGTCTTGTGCTTTGACATTGACATTGATCCGGTTTGAAATGTTGCTTGAGGTGCACCACGGGCTATTGCTTGGTATCAGATGCGAGTAGGATAGAGCGAAGAAGAAAATGCGAGGCAACTAAGGAAATCGGTTTGACCTTTGACCTTACAAATTAGTTATATTTGGTAGCATTATGATACGGCACAAGCCACGTCGAGTGACACCCACTTGGTGCAAATTGAACCCATAGCGACGAATCGCGAGGACTTGGAAAAATTAAAACTAGCCTTTGAGCTTTAGGATTGGTCTTGCCACATCCTGGTTTAAAAATGTTACTCGAGGGTTCACCATGGGCTGTCGATTGATAATGGATCTGGGTAGGCTTGGGCGAAAACCACAAAAAAATATGAGGCAACCGAAGAAATCAGCTTGAATTTTGATCCGTCAAGACTATTTCTAAATTTAAACTTTCTGAAAATGCACAACAAGACAACACGAGTGACAAATTACGAATGACATCCACTTTCTGCAAATTGAAGCAATAGCGACGAAACGCGAGGACATCGAAGAACTGAATGAAACCTTTGACCTTGAACTGTCCCGGTTTGAAATGTTACTCGAGTGTTCACCACTGATTATTGCCTGATGTCAGATTTGGATAGGTTTGAGAAAAAAGAAGAAAATAGGCGATTGAAGGATCAGCTTGGACTTTTCTCTTGAAAAATAGATAGCTTAGCTTTCTGATACTGCATAGCAAGCCACATTGAATGATCCTCATTTGATGCAAATTGAGGCGAATGCAACCGATTCTCCCGTTCGGTCAATATGACTTCAATGTCACCATCTATTAAATCAAGCTAACATTTGACCTAGAAGTTTGACCTTGACATGTGCCGATTTGAAATGTTGCACGACGGTTCACCACAGGCTATTGCTTGATACCAGATGTGGGCAGGTGTGGGTGAAACAAATTGGAGACGACCGAAGAAACCGGTTTGCGTTGAACCTTGACCGTTAAAGTTGTATTGTGAGACCTATGTAGTTCCTTCCGGCGTGTTCAGTACAGGCAGAAGCATTCGTGGCAATTGATTCGAACGATCTTAAAACCGTCGCGGAATGCCGAGGCCATTACAAATACGCCTCTGGCGAACTCGTCACTGAATACGAATACGAATACGACATTAACTAGACATACGTGCTTACGGCTCCCCATGACTTCCCTCAATAGTCTCGAAGGTACTCAAGAATACCTAGAGTCACATTTGTTCAAGATATGTAAATATATGAGCAGGTGAATGCAACCTAAGACGTATAAAGCCCTGCGATAATGCAAATTTGTTGCCTAGCAGAGCACAATTTTCTACCCAAGTGAAAACAGAAGATGGTCAAGGTTCATGTTCTTCAAGAATTGGCTGGAAGCAAAAAAACGTTTCCTGATTTATAATTCGGATATTTTGCAACTACAGATAGCCTGTGAAGCTCGTTGTTTGCCTAGGTCGGCTTTCAGTATTGTTGGGGATTCTCTGACATACATATTTTCACTTCATAAATGACTAAGAAGAATTTTGCAGAGATGATACTCAAGTAGATGAGGCTGGGGAGACACGGCAAAATTGAGGGGGCAAATCGTCACTTCTCAAACATTGAGGGACATGTCCCCTCTCCAGCCCCTCTCAATGGTTACACCCATGCAGCACACCAATAGTTAATCCCTGATTCCGAAGCAGGGGGGGGGGGGTGGCAATTACAAACGAAATGTCATCATAGATAAGGAATCAAATTGTGAGGCACCAAAACTGTGTAAACACTTGCATTCGTAGCGGAGTACAATCTAAGCATACATGGGAGGAATATACAACTTGCAATGTCTTCATAGCCATGAAAAGGTTCTTAAAATGAATGACTATTATTTCAAGAAATTACCGACATTTCGGATTTGATACTCAATTGCTGAAATATGGTGATCAAGTCTGAAGCACAAAACGTAGGTAATGTAGTGAAACAATGTAACTTTCGAATGTACTGTCCCAAAAGATTGAGGGCGAGGAGGACATTAATACCTTGCGGGGTGATAGTACGTGTCATCCCTTTCCCAAAATATGCACCACACGACTGCTAATCGACAAGAACGTAGCTTATAAACGTCTATGAAACCTAAAGTGATCTGCCCTAAACTTTACTTCAATGACTCCTAGTTCCTCAGTTGAACACGGGTCTTGTTTGCGTTGGTAGACGCACACCAGCAGATGATACGCCACACGTTCAGCAATGCAACAAACATTGGAGGGCCCTGAGCCTTAAGCTCTCAGTCGGTGCGATTTTTGGTCAGGTGCATCGATTTGTAAGCCTCAATGCAATTTGTTTTAAACTCTATTCGATATTTTGAAGGTCCCTTGTTTTTTAAGTAAACTGAACCATTCCGGAACCATGTGGAAGCTTTCAGGCCACGGTGCACTTTTTCAAGATCCATCTCGATTTTTTTTCTCGGGAGGATGGAGTCCAACGATTTTGTGGACTCTGATACGATTTTCTTAGGCCGCGGCGCGATTGGTATGGAGCCCAGCAAGGTTTGTTTGAGCACTATCGCCGTTGTAGTGTCTGGCGACATTTTTTAGAGTTATATCCAGCGGCTTTGTTTTGAGATGAATGGCTCACTCAATCTAATTACAAGATACCGTCCCAGTCTCCGTAACACCGAGCCCTACACCCAGCCGGCTTTATCTTTTATCACAATATTTTGCAATGTCCTTTATGCAGCGTTTTGGGAGCAAATATGATGCCTATGATTATGTGGGCACTGATGTCAGAGGATCCAAATGGCACAGTCCAGGTAACAGCTTGCGAGGTTGCCATGCAAACACATTAAATAGCCGTGAAAAATAGGAGTATGGAGACCGGGTCTAGTTGATACACGGGATAGTTAATACAACAGCATTTTCTCCAAAAGCATGAAGCCGGTTGCAAAGGCTACTGTTGCACATGTTGCTACTGACACCCTCTTCTCACGGAAAAATCAATCACAAGTACTTTTGACCGGAGACTACAGAATGGTAAAGATGTGACACATTTTTGGACCGAATGTGCCTTTGCTTTGCCCTAAATTTATAATCTGTCGCTCTACTTGCTAACTTTTTAAGTATCAGCTCATTACCATGTTCTATCAATTTTGCGACTGTGAAATGTGTTTAAATTCGTGCATAACATACTGCCTGTTCCAACGTTTTATGGATTGGAAATGGAACAAAATAACCATACAATTGCCTACATTTATTAAGGCGTCTGCTAAAACTGTATCAAGATATCTATGGAATGAACGTTTGAGCATTCCATAAATGGCATAAACCATTAGCTATGGTTAGTCAAGACTCACAACAATATTGTTACTGTAAGCGTGAAATATGAACCTTTCAAAAGGAGCAAACTAGTACCATCTATATTCATAACATAGTTTGCTTAACCTACATTATATCAACTTTATCCATCATCAGCAACAATTTGACCCTATTGCGGGGTAAGTTGATGAACCGATAGTTGCGCCATGATTTGCTCTCCGGTGGAAAGCCCAGAGGACGCCACGAAAACAAAATATCGTGATGATACCAGGTTTAGGATCGGCGTAGGTGCAGCAATCTCCTCGCTATCCCTCCAAAGTGATGAGTTATATGGAGTTTCGCAAAAATTGTATGAACTAGGCAAGGTTTCCCCTATCCAATGTTTGCAACAATGACGTCATTAAGGTTTGCTTCACCTCAGGCCCATCCATTGTTATGAAGACTGTAGCGAGACAGAGGAACATGAGCTTATCACACGAAGTCACCAGATAGGCACAGTAGATGTTATGCCAAAGTACGCCCACACATCCAAAAATCAGCTAGACTTCGGCCGCTTTGTTGTAGACATCGGGTATGTTTGAAACATTTTTACCAGCTGTAAAACTCAAGCAGGTATTTCGAAGTTGATGGACCCCTGCCATCCCAACTTTCAAGTTGGAGAGGCAGTTTACCATACTGGCATTACAGTATCTACAATGATGATGTCTTTCACTTCATTAAACTTAAAAATACAATAAGTAGTACTGATACCATATTACATCCTAAGCGATCACTACAGCTTGAAGGAATTCATTTTTGCTATATTTGTGGTTAATAAGATGGAATTCAATGTTTAAATATACCTAATTGTTCTAGTTTTTCTGGTTATGGGGGAACCATTCAAATTGTCATGCTCGAACAACTTCGAATTACGCTCTCAATACGAACTAACGTGTGCATTGCTATGCCTGTTGCCGACGGTAGCACGAAATAATTGGTGATGTCACACCAGCCCCAGCATCACTTGAACTTCACCTTCCCTCGAAGCATTTTCATTGCCCACAGGGAAGTAGATTAAAATACTTTTTTTTTGTCTAACGCGACACGGATATGAGTCACGTTTCTGTTTTCACCGTAAATCTAACCTAAATCCGTTCCTATTGTTAATCGGTTGGTCATTGGTTTTTACGACACATCGACCGTTGAGTCATGTAGCGTCGCCAATCTCTCACGCCGATTGGTCGCGGGCGAAGAGTAGCGACAGGTGAGACTCGAACCCACAACCTTTCGATTGTGAGACGAGCAACTTACCCCTACGCTGCTCGTCCCCGTGTTCCCATTGCTAAAATCCTTTGGTGGGGGGTAGGGCAGGATAGCCGGGGCTGAATTCGAAGCTATTAACGTATGACAAACGTTTTCATGGGACAACAAAAGCGACTCTGCGCTGTTTAAGGTAGACATTCGAATTACCCCGGCACATGCAAACTGAGTAACTGATTTTATTAATTGGCTTACATGTTCTCCTAGCTGGGTCGATGGTCGGCCCATGACGAGCCTCGACTTTTGGGAGGTGGAAACTGAGGTCACCCGTCGGACACAAGCTCCCCTACACGCACGCCATCTAAATTTTTGGGAGCTCTTGATCCAGGCCTGCGACACCACGGACGCACACATCTTAGAGCAGATCACACACCTCCTAAACACACAGGTCACCATAACACCAGACACACACCGCAACACATCTCAGGGGATAATACACGCATGGGAGTTGGAATGGATGCCTGAGGAGAGACTGGCTCGCAGGTTTGCGAGCCAGGGGATCTCCTCGGTGTACCGGCCCCCTCCCCCACAAACAAACCAAACACTCACATTCTCATCCTGACTTTCACATCCAAACAACAACCCGCATATGTCACAGCTGGTTACATCACATACAAAGTAACATCACGTGCACCCCTCCCTCGTCGCTGATCCTTTTGTCAAGGATATGGCCACACGAGGGGGGCTGCAAACACACAAACCCCACATGTGGCCTCTGTGCCGAACCACACTACACTATCGAGTGCACTAGTGAGGTTAGGAAATGCGTGGGCTGCGGCGGGAACCACTCCTCCCGGGACGGGGCTTGCCCTCGGTGGAGGAAGGAGAAGGTCATCCTCCGACTCATACACATCGAGGGCGTGGTCCCGTCGCGGGCACGGAGTGGGGTGACGAGCAGTACCCGATGCTCACCACCCGGCCCATGCAGACACACACTCACCCTACAGCCACCCCTCAGGAAACCCAGACGGACCCTACAATTGTCATTCGGCCAGAACCCACAAGAAAACTTACGGCACAAGCACAGGCACCTCCCCTCTTACCACACCGAGAAGCATACAATCCACCACGCATATCACTCCCCTCAGACCCACCCCAAGCACGCAAGGGGGGGGTTTCAGACTCCCCCTTCACCACAGACCACCCACAGACTCAGAGGAAGAAGACGTTAGCTCAGATAGCGCAGGAACCACTTTACAAACCACCCAAGCACCGACAACACGAGCAACCAACAAACCAAGCACTACATCCACGAAAAAACCAACCACAACACCCATGAAAACCAGAACACGTAATAAACCTACTCGACACTAGACAGCATAGGAACAAACATCCGAACAACTCCTCAACCCAGTATCTTCCAACTCTGCCCATGACATGTGTTTATTTTTATTTTTTAATCGAAAGAAGCTGGTGCCAGACCGACATCACAACCTCAAACAAACGTAAAAAGGAATTGGGAAAAAACAGAAAAAAACTAAAACTAAAACAAACAAACAAAAAGAAAGGAAAAAAGTACAAAAAGAACCGAAAAAAACAACAACAAAGAACTAGATAAAAGACAAAAAAAAGAATGTAAGAGACAACTAACAGTGTATGACCATGTATGTTTGCAATGTTAATACCAAAGGCGATGACCCCCAACCCCCTCCACCAACTACTACCAGGCACCGTCCGGAACACCACCTCGAACCGACTTCAAAGTCGTAAACAGCCGAAATCACCACACGGTGGCAGGCTGTTATAATTCACTTACACACACACACACACTCCTAGCTGGATGCTGCATGCGAGCAGAATTATTTCAAGGTTAAAAAGCCATACATTTGACATATCGTTCAACACCTTGCACTATGCATATGTGTATTGACCTTAAACCAGTCAACCACGTCGGCCATTGAATAAGCCAGACCGTCCGCTGGTGTCAGTTCCCTGTAGCCCAGTCCCAAGCCTGCGTTGGAAAACCACACATCAACTACCCCTCCCCTCCCCCCAGACGACCGCACGATATAGTGCCTCACCCTCGCCGTATCCAGTGACATGTGCAAGTTGCCAGTGGCGTCTTCAGCTTGATCTCCAAGGTTACCTCCACATGACTGACAGGGAAAAGATGATGCGCCAACAGCACAACAGCATATATATCTGAAGATACTGTACATGTTGACAAAATGATGAATAGTTCAACAACTGTGTCCGCCACTGCAGTCGTCAGATTCCCAGCCTGTGTGGCTGGGCGCTCGACGCCGCAGCCCGGCTCGGATTTCCCAGAAGAGGCGAGCTGGCCGCGATCTGAACGGCCAGCCTGCTTCTAAAGCCGAGCTGATCTAGAAACGGCTAACTAATGGCGATCTTGCAATTTATAATGGAGCACCGAATCAGTACAAAGTAAATGAGAGTACTCCATATAGGCTCACAATTACCTCTGGTATTCTCTTCCTCAATCAACAAACATAGAGATGTGTGATTTGTGAAGGTATTACTGAAGAAAAAGAACACTAGGTGGTCATGAATATTGCGGAGGATCGAGGAGGGACGCTCTGACTTATTTATGTCTCCTGGTAGATCTAGAGAACCAAGGGATTAGCAGCATATTTTGTGCCGTCGCAACAGACTAGATGACAGCCTGCCCCAGCTCTGCTGTTAACGTACTAATAGGTAGGTGACTGAGCCACAGCCGAGCTCGGCACCTAGTAATATGCAGCGTGAGTGTAAATGTATGTGTGATGTGTGTGTGTATGTATGTGTGTGTGTGTGTATATTTGTGTGTATGTGCATTTGTGTGTGGCAGGAGGTGGCTTGATCACTAGAAGTCACTATGATCACTAGCTATCCGCTCTTCGGCGAGGGGTGACGTCGCGAAACACGAGTCTCTGGGATGGCTGCCGGGCGTCCAGCGCTGAAACAAACGCTTGCGAGTCCTGCAAAACTATCGTGAATTTAACGTCGGCGAACACAAGGCACAAGAACAACTGAAGGCGCGGCATATACCTAATCTATATATTTATATCTAAATACAGGTCCATGTCTTCATCTACAGATATATATATGATTTATATAAATATATATATATATATATATATATATATATATATATATATATATATATATATATATATATATATATATATATATGCATACATACATTGATATCTATATCCATGTATTCCTCTCCCTCTCTCCCTTCTCCATCACTCTTTTCATCTCTTGATCTTAGTATCTCTTGATCTCTATATCTCTTGATCTCTGCATCTCTTGATCCCTGTATCTCTTGATCTCTGTATTCCTTGATCTATGTATCTCTTGATCTCTGCACATCTGTATCTCTGCATACATATTTGTATCTAAGCCTCTCTGCATCTCTGCATCTCTGTATCTCTCTTTCTCTCTATCTCTCTATCTCTCTCTATCTCTCTCTCTCTCTCTCTCTCTCTCTCTCTCTCTCTCTCTCTCTCTCTCTGCATTTTCGAAGTGGTGTCCTTCGGACATGGCCGCCGTGTGACAATGTCTGGGTCTGCACCTGGCCAAAATAGAATGCAATTCTTAAAAAGTTAATTTCATACTATGCACTATGTTATTCAGTGATTCAATCTTGCTATTCGGGGCAGCATCGTGACTAGGGACTGTCTAAAGTAGAAGAGCGGGCATCTGAAGTCGAAGAAGTGGTAGGTTATATAGGGTTCATCTAAGGTCAGAGTGACGACCTAGCGGTGACATCGGACGTAAATGAGCCGGCTTCATTTGAGCACGGTCACCCAGAGGTACCATCGAACGAACTATGAAACATCATGCGAACCTCAACACATCTCCGCATTATGTCACCCCGAAGCCAATAGACGGCACGATACTAAGTATGACTAACCTTGGGTGTAGCCCATAAAATACTTATTTCCATAATGTATTATAGTAGCATAGGTACAATAATGAAGTCTACACCTTACTACATCAACTTCAAGTGCAGGAATGCCACAAAAATTGCGTCAAAGACCCCAAACAGATGTCGGGCCCCGGGAGGAAGTGCGTTGGAGCACGGAAAAAATGCACCAGGAGCCCGAAGAATCGCACCGGGGCTCACAAATATCGCGCAGGAGGCTTACAAAAATAGAAGTCGATCCCAATAAATCACAAAGGGATTCTATCGAGTTCACCCGAGCACCGGACAATTCAGAAGAGGTCACGAAAGGAAATTATCCTGAGGGCCTTTCTACTCTGAAAGGCCCTCAGGATGCCATCTGTTGGAGAAAAAAAACTCGTTGAGCAGCCGCAGTGGCATGCTAAATAGAAAAATCTCCCTCCGTCCTAGCAAGGCGGGCTCCGAAGAACCCAAGAGTCGGCCGGGGTCCACAAAAAAGGTTCTAGGGCAAGATACATTCGCTTCGGGCCCCCATAATTAAGGGTTTTCAATAAATACAGCGGACACCAAAAAACTTGCTTCGGACTCTAACATTTGTGCCGGGGGACGGTAAAATTAGTCTGGGCCTGGGGTCGCATTAGCACAACGCGACCTGTGAATTGGCGCCAACACCCCCACCCCCAAATGTCGCGCATGGGACCCAAAATTCCCGTCGGTAGTCGCGTAAGTTCTGGCCGAGGCATCAATAACTCCCTCGGGGCTCACAAAAATTGGCGTTGATGTCCCCAAATAAGCACAGCGTGGTCCCAAAGTCGCAACGCAACCCGACAAGAATCAAGCCAGGACCCTAAAAAGTAAAGGGAGGTACCGAAAAATAAATGTTCCGACCAGAAAAATAACCCCTTAGTCCAAACATACTACGAGATGCCTTAACAAATCGCATACGACACCGAAAAACATTCCGGAGCTCGACAAATCCCGGCGGGACATAAAAATACAGAAATGTCGCCGAGGGCCCGAAAAATAAGGCCTTGGCTGGGACTTTACATAATTAAGAAAGTCACCAAAAACTGTCAAGCCCAGAAAACTGGCGTCGGATTCTCCCGGAACCACGCGACTGGGCCAGAAACGTCGAGACCGGATCCAAAGAAATTATACCGGGCCCCTAATATCGTGCTGAAGTCCCACAAATATCAGAAAAAAACACAGCATGACTCAAAGAGCATAACTGGAGGACGAAAATGCACCGAGCGCTTTAAACCTTTCCGAGTCTGGAAAAAAGCGGCATTGCCTTAAGACATTCTGCTGCTCTAAGTATACACACCGGAGCTAAAAATCAAGACACAACGGTCCTTCAAAGCACAGCGGGGTTTGATACAGCATGGGGCCTAAAAAACAGGCTAGGTCCTTAAAAAATCGACATGGTCCTAAAAAAGGAATGAAAAGACAGTGCACTAAATGAACACTGCGGGGCCTACGAAAACGCACCGATGCTTACAAATTATTGTCGGTACACAAAAATAAGAGACACAACTTTACTTTTGTTTAAAAAGCCGGTATCGCATACACGTGTCGAGCCCCAAGCAAAACATTGCTGGTGCCTTAAAACACATCCGAAAACAAAGAAAATCGTAAAGGTTAAAAAGAACACCTAACTGGAGTCTCAGTTCGGTACCCAATCTGGAAGCGTTGTTATTTAATCAGAAATGAGGTGCGTAAAAGCTAAGCGGTTATCCGGATTTCTTAGCCACTAGAAAACGTGGGAAGGAGAGAGCTAGTCATCGAAGTGAATTCAGGATGGGCCCTTGCGGCCCTAAGTCTGAACACGTTATGACTTTATGAGGTGTCGTGTGTTGTCACCTATCAGCTGTTTTGCACTGCTTTGTTGGTCCTCAACATATGCGCTTTCATTCCGTTTCAGCCGGGTGTTACGTAATGCAGTTGTAGCATTTCCTTTCAAGTGGCAAATATTATAAAGTGCACGATGTGCACTACATAATTGTTTGAGGTGACTGATGAGGCCCTGAGGACGAACACAATACCATATGTTATTATTTATAGAGCTTTTCTTTTCCACATTCTGTCAGCTTCCCAATCATGGCCTCCCACAAACCGGATCAAAGCATCTTCAACCAGCGATCACCCGTCGTTCCTTTTCTCATCCTCTCCAACAATAATCAAGATAATTTCTTCATCGGCCAGCAAGTAGGCTTCGTTCTTACTGGCAGCCAGTGCAAACTTGTAAGATGAACACTGCCTTAGAAACGTCTGCGGGCCAATAAGTACTAAGTATGGCTATATCTGGCAATCTTAATAAAATCAAACCCTTTCTCACCTTCACATTCAAGTAACTTGCCATGAAAATACGAACGTGTGAAGAATGTCTAAGGGGGAAAACTCAACTCAATGAACAACAATCTGAATTGTGCAAAAGCATAGATCGGTGAACTCATAATGACCCCCTGCAGCTTTGGCCATTTCAAAATATTTGTTTACGGGATAACTTGGACTGGCGTTCTATTCTTTCTCCCCATGAACATCGGTGAACAACGGATGTTCTTTAGCGGTCCCCATCTTAGTGGTACAAGTTGTGTGTTTACAATTAACGTTTTCGGGTTATTAGCCCAAAAGTGCTCAACCATGGTATTTTGCGAAATTCCTTGATGCGTCCCTGCTGTTCACCCTGGCCCACTCACTTTTGGGGACGTTCCTACGCCTGACCAGGCCATGAAAAGGCATCGTTGCATTTCATGGCCTGGTCAATGCATGGCATATTGCAGACGGATAACATGTCTTGCCATCATCCGCCACTGCGTGTCGCATTATTTTCCCACGCGTCGACGCATTGGAGGCGAAAATCGTGTGAATGTTATACGATCATCGGCCACTGCTCAACGCATTACTTTCCCACGCGTCGATGCGCGGGCTACCGAGCTCTCGAACAATAGGACAGCTGCACGCAAAGAGCACGTACTCAGTTGTATCATCCTGCCATCTGGCGAGAAACATTGTTACCTATGATTCAGCATTCAATCTCATTAGTGTAATACGCAGACCGTGCTGCTACCTAGCGATAGCTATCTGAAGTGATGCTGAAATTAAAAAAGTTCTTGAATCTGTGGAGGTTGCAACCTGTGGAGGTTACGACCGCTGCTGAGTTGTGGAGGTTATGACCGCTTCGTACTTGTGGAGGTTGCAACCTGTGGGGATTACGACCTGTGGAGGTTATGACCTGTGGAGGTTATGACCGCTTCGGAGTTGTGGAGGTTACGACCTTGCGGACTTGTGGAGGTTACGACCTGTGGAGGTTATGACCGCTGCGATGTGTTGAATTTGTGGAGGTTGTGACCTGTGGAGGTTATGAACTGTGGAGGTTATGATACGCTGTCGCCCCCCCACCCCCTCCTTCTCGGGGGCCCCCCCCCCCCCCCCCCCCCGGGGGGGTGTTGGCGGCGGGGGGCGGGGGGGGGGGGGGGGGGCCCCCCGGGGGGGGGGGTTTTTGGGGCATCAGCTGGGGATATGCTCAGCGACCTAGCATACGTGGAAGCGGCACGGAAGCAACCAGTCTCTGAGCGAAAGTTGGGATCATCTGAAATCCAAAGGAATCTACATCAAGACTTTCCATGACCTGGGCCCAGTCTCCTCAATCTGCATCAAATCATCAGTGTGCAAATAAAAAGCATGCCTACAAATGACGTCTCACGCCTTTTCCAGTCTCATTAACAAAATACGTGCATTGAAAATGTTGTAGAATTTCTACGAATCTACGTACACATCAAATACAAGCAATTATCAAATAACAACACAAAATTATGGCATATGCATAAATGTTCCGGATTATTTCAAATTCTCATGCTACTATGGGCTGGCTTAGTAAGATTTTCTTTTCATTTAAATAGCTATCTGAAATTATTCAGAGCCAGTTCACTAATGACAACATACTTGGTTGCCATGGGCCACCACAGAAGACAAATAAGATGCCTGACACACTATATTAGACATATTTAACAAACGTTATTCTTGTGAAATGCCTTTTCATAATATTTATCGACATGCTAAGTATCAATCATGTTAATTCAGTATATGTATTGGTTTAGAAAACATCACTGATGGTGAGTGTAACCAAGGCAACTAGGTAGATGCTTAACAATGCTTCTTATGCAAAAACACAATGCAATAACACAATGCAATGCAAAAACACAATGCTTCTTAACAATGCTTCATTCATCATCATCAACTGTCAATTCATTATACTCATTAATTTCCCATGGGCTCTGCCAAGAATTGTGGTATCCAACCATTATCCACATTGTCCATAATGTCAGATGGAAAAAGATAATGCTGGAAGCCAGGCAGCTCGGACGACAAAGATGTCGTCCAATTTTCCCTTCTCTGAGAATATTACAAGTTAATGCAAATAGGCATTCGTAAGAACCAAATGAATGTTCTCTCCAGATAGCTGTTTGGAGACCTTTCGACAAATTCGCAGCTTGATCCCCATGTTTATGTAACAGAGGAGGTCAAGGTAAGACGCCTCTCACCGAACATTTCATTACTTTATTTCATTGGATTATAAGCATGCTATTATCGTCTGCAGTGGAATTGTGGATCCAGAACATGGATGTGGAATTTGTTTTGGGGTGTGGAGGGTGGAGGGTATGCACGAACATCTTAACGCATTTCTGTCCGGGGGACACATTTTGCTACACATTTCGATGGCGGGATGGCCTTTGGCCGATTGAAGTTTGTACGGATGTACCTTCGCGATGCGCCACTTTTATCGGTTAGATGAAAATTATTGTTCGCTGATCAGGACCAGGCACGGGATCATCCAGTGCAAGCCCGCCTCCGGATCCGCCAGTGAAATATGAGTGTGCCCTGATGTGTGCTGTTTGCTTCTTTTACCTTTTGTTTCTGTAAATGCTTGTATCTTGTGGAATATATTCTGGTGAAGAGGAATACATTTTTTTCTGCGTTTGCTACCCTGGTCGCATTTCGTTGGAGACCGAGCAACGTTCTCCTGTTTAAAAGGATATTGGATTTCCCCGTTCTTGTCGTCCAGGGGTAAGCAAGGCATTTTTCGAAAATGACCGATGGAGGCATATCACATTAATCTGATCAAAATTGTGGTTCAATCTGGCATTGAAAGATTTGCCTATGCTACCCGAGGAAACGTCTATTGCCGTGGTGAGGTGAGTTTGAATACGCTTTCAATTTTTCACCTTTAACACTCGGGAGTCATCAACATTGCGGCGGTCATAATTCAATTGTTACGGGTTTCCTTTCAAATGCACGCAAGTTAACGCCAATGGAGCTTGTTGCACCAGCTTTGCAAGATCTTAGAGGTGGCGTTGGGAGTACCTATGATAGTATCTTTGTACGATATTGGGAGGATGCTTGCCTCCCCTCAATATTCGTTTTGTCCCCCAATAATTTCAGTTTTTAAAATGGGACTTTCCTGCAAGTTAAATTCAATTGTTGTCGTGAAGGTTATCTTCTGCCATTGCTTAGGTCTGCACAGCTTCTCCCATATAATTTTCCCAATTTGTTCTGGTTTTGAAGTAATCATCTTTTTTAGATTTGCGGTTGTCCATTGTTCTGACAAGCATGCCTTCATGAAACTGCATCAAGCTGCATGAGAACGAATACAGGGCGGCCCTAGGAGAAGACCGCCCTCCTCCATTCCCTTAGGAATCGGGAAAGTATCCTCGACAGAGATGGTCGCTCCTCCAAGTGACACAGGCACCTCTGTGAAGGTTGAGTGCATCCCTAGTCCTACTGAACGATTGTTTAGCTCAAGGTACCTCTCCGGGTGAAAAATGTGTCCATAAATAATACGCCTGCACCACCGCAACGACATGAAGACCCTTCAGTGGAGCTAGCATAAATTGTGTCCGTCGTGTCCATCTGGTGGCCATTTGCACCCGTGCCCAATATTGGTCCGTCGTGTCCATCTGGTGGCCATTTGCACCCGTGCCCAATATTGGTCCGTCGTGTCCATCTGGTGCCCATTTGCACCCGTGCCCAATATTGGTCCGTCGTGTCCATCTGGTGCCCATTTGCACCCGTGCCCAATATTGGTCCGTCGTGTCCATCTGGTGGCCATTTGCACCCGTGCCCAATATTGGTCCGTCGTGTCCATCTGGTGGCCATTTGCACCCGTGCCCAATATTGTTTCAGGTGATTTTGAATCTGATTTTCAGATGATTTTGATGAAAATATATTATAGTACCAATAGATGGCGCCAGGTCAACGCTGAATGGGCGTTCGACGCTGTTTGTAAGGATTATATTTATCAGTATTTGTTGATATATTGGCATATTGAAAAGCATAACCATAAATATGTAGTGCAACTTCTCAAATATATATATGGAAGTCGTTATGATTCAAATAGATGCAGGTATTATTTGAAATTAATTTTCTCGAACGAAAACTCTATCCAGGTTGCAGGTATAGAGAATACAGATTAATGTGATATGCTGAGCTTGGCGGTAACCTGCCGAAAGGTGTATATTGCGATATCACTAGTCTACAATTCCATATGTTCGACTGTCAAATTAACGCAATAAAAGTATGTCATTACAGACCGCTGCGCGAATTGTTATTTCATTATGACACACATTTCCAGCACTAGACAGCACAGCAAACGCATGTTTGGTATCGTGCGTGCGAAAACGTTTCGAAACCACCCCTATACGTCATAAGTAGCGAGCGCACTAGCGCCCTCAACGGGAAATGCGCGGGTTTTATCCAGTTTTTAGTACGACTCCAAATTTGTACCCACCTAAGAAATACTTACACAGGTACCTACACTGGCGGATCTAGCCCACCGGTTTGGTGGGGGGGGGGGCAACATTCGGATTTGGGTGTCGGCCCCCACCCCTCCCCTCAATGGTGTACCTAGGATTTCCATGAGAGGGTTGGAATGGATTTGGAGGGTGCCCATCCTGCCATTATTTTTGGTTTAATACCAATGCTAGCAAATGCACTGCAGTATACACTCAGCATGGCTCATTTCAAATTATTTTTGCATCAGCAACATACTTACCTTTGTTCAAGGAAAAAAGAAGGAAAACAAATCTAAACATTGTCAATCTTTTGGATTGTAAGCTAGAACCATTAAACCCTTCGCATCTTTGTTGTATGCCCACTCTTTCCACAGTGCAAAACCCCTAACCTGCTGCTTACCTGACCACATTAGCAGCTGTCTCCAAGCTATTTATTCTTCATTATTGAGACAATTGTTAATGTGAACTCCTTACTTGGTTGGTTATTGGTTTTTACGACACATCGACGTTGAGTCATGTAGCGTCGCCAATCTCCCACGCCGATTGCTCGCGGGAGAAGAGTAGCGACAGGTGAGATCCGAACCCACAACCTTTAGATTGTGAGACGAGCGACTTACCCCTAGGCTACTCGTCCCCAGAAGCTCCTCACTTGGAATAACAGGAATAAGTAAGCTGTTCTCAGTATCATTAGGGTGGTGCAACTCTGGATCCCAGCTGAGCTGGGGCCAACTTCTGGTGCAGGCAGAAGATCGTGACAGGACAGGCTGGAGGCAGGAGCTTCTCCTTCAGGAGCAGGTCGACATGTTGAGATGTAGAATCCAGACTGAAAATAAGGGCAGACATATACTTCAATATGCACCTTTGAGTTCACAATCTTTTATTCCTAGACATCTTAGTTAAGACAATTATCTTTCCACAAAAAAAAACCAACAAAGTTTTCCATCTATCAAAATACCCCATTTGATTATCAATCCATGATTGTATCTCCAATTGAAGGTTAGGGTAGATTAGCACGCGCCCTGTAGTAGGGGGGGGCGAAATCCGCCCACCCCTTCGATTTTTCACACATAACTCCAGATTGTATCGGCCAATTTACGCCATTCTTTGGACACTAGCTCAGAAATGGTCGCCGCGTTGTTTAAAGCCAGAAAACGAAAATCGGCCGAAATCTTTATGCGAGTTAGGGGCCGTTAAAGTTTTAAAAAATCGCAGCGCCAGACAACAAAACTCGGCGCTGATGAGCTTTCAGCATATTGGTGAAAGGGAAGCGTTCTTGGCGACATTGGCCATTTATTTCATGTGTATTGTTATGCTATATAGCATAGCATAAAAGTCATGTTTGGTCAGCGAGGTCAAGTCAGGTCAAATTCATAACAGGTTAATGGAGCCAAACTTGGTCAACTGGAATGTTGACATCAATGCAAATGACCAGTCATGCGATTGACGTCACTTTGCATGTTACTCCCTACACATCTTGCAAACTACTGCTTGTTACTGTGTACCTAAACATTTCAATGCTGTATTCACGTACTTCACTCCTTTCTTTGCGGAGCCGATTGCGCCGAGCCGCACAATGGAACAGTCGGACGGGGGCCCAGTGCCGGTAACTGGAGCGAGTAATGACTTGATAAAGCGCTGCTCTATAGGTGACTTGAGGTTAAATGCATGGTCTAGCATCTGTATTGCATCATTAGTAATGCCGAAAACAATCCCCGCAAAAGTAGATTTTTTGTTGTTGACATCATACTTCACTTGGCCTTGAACATATTGACCTAAGGTTATGAAATCTGCACACAATAGAGTTCACTACCGCATCCATCCATCCTGTGAATTTCTTTGCCCCAGCTGTAATAAAAGCCGAGATCTTAGGGGGCAGAATCCACCCCCTCCAGTGCCCGTAATTTTCTGAGGCCCTCCAGGGCCCCTGTCAGGTCAATTGCATTTTTAGTTTATTTTTTAAACATTGCTTTTTATCAAACTCAAAGCCTCTTTTTGGTGTCACTTTGCCCACAAACAGAAAAGTAAACAATTGCACAGAAAATGAGTGGTCGTAATCGGTCAGTCACATTCATAAGCATTGCATTGGAAAGGTATATTCAAAAGATTCATGGAACGCCTTCAAGCATGAATTTACTACCTAACCTTCCATGTCAGAATTTGTTGAAAGGATTATTCTTTGTTTTAATTTAAAAGCAACTAAAGATGGACTAAAACCTAGCGAAACCAAATCTGTTCTTGCAGAAAATATACTTCTTGGGAAAATATATTTTAAAAAGTCTCCAATATATTTTTTTCAACTAAAAGAAAAACCTAACCTCACCTAATCTAACCAAGATGAACCTAAACCTATATGCTTGCTTCATGGAGGTAAAATGCGTGAACTTGTTTTGTGGATACATTAGCCCGCGCCGTACCGGAGGGGATCCCCAACCGCCCCACTCAGGATTTTTTTGCGGATAGTGAACGAACGACGCGGGGCACTGAGCCGAGATTTGGCATACCTTTTCCCACATCAAATTGGCATGTCATGGCAAACTTTTGAGGTCAGGTCATCTAGAGTTAAGTGAGGTCACCTCCAAAGAAGTTCAATCAGTGGTCACGCTTGAACGGATGCAGATATTTTAACGAAACTTTCAGCGGTTGCTTATCCTTAGGGATGCAACAAAACGTGCGGGAGAAATGCTTCAGTTTTCCGTTTTTACCTACTTATAAACTTTGCATATTTGCCTATTAGACTTCAAATCAAAGGGGGGGGAGGGGGACAACAAATGTATGGCCCTGGTCGATTTCCTTGTCCTTTTCTGATTCCAATTATTTGTTCTTTTTCTTCAAATGTCCCCCAAAATGAACACCCCAATAGCCAAAAACATAATGTAAGTCATGAAAAGTCGTCAAAAGCTAGCCCCCTAGTGACGTAACTTTTGGGAGAAATTGTTTTGGGGTGTGGGTCCAGGCCCTACTCGTCGATCGTTTTCCGATGACGCCTCATCCGTTTTCGTGCGACAATTAGTTTGGATTTCAGAGGGGAGTTACAATCCCCCCAGAGACGGGGTGTGAGGATCTGACCGGAGAGACGGGGCGGGGTTAACACGCACACTGGAGGGCCTCTGAAAATTACGCGCATTGGATGATGGCGGATTCCTCCCCACCCCTAAGACGTCGGTTCCTGTTAATGCTGGAGCAATGAAATTCGTAGGGTAGATGGATACGGTAGTGAACTCTATTGTGTGCAAATTTCATGACCTTAGATCAATATCTTCGAGGTCAAATGAGGTCAAAATATCAAAATTGTATGATTTTGCTTGGCTTAGCTTATCATTGTTCTGGATCGCTGTGATTGTGTTTAAGTGCTCCTAAATGGGCATGAATAATGTTTTTGACATTACTAACGGTGCAATACAAATGCTAGATATGGCATTTCATCTCAGGTCACCTGTAAAGCAGCACTTTATTAGGTCATTACCCGCTCTAGCTACCGGAACCGGGCCGCCCGCCCGACTGCTCCGCTGGGCGGCTCGGCGCAATCGGCTTCGCAAAAAGGAGTGAAATACATGAATAATGTATGAAATCGTTCAGGTACACAGTGACAAATAGTAGCTTGCAGGATGTGTAGGGAGTAACATGCAAAGTGACATCCATCGCATGACAGTCATTTGCATTTATAACAATATTCCAGTTGACCAAGTTTGGTTTCATTAACCTGTCACTAACTTAACCTGACTTGACGTCGGTGACTTAACGTGACTTTGTAACTGCATAACATAACCATATACACCAAGTGTTGTCGCTAGTGTTGCCAAGAACACTTCCCTTTTGCCAATATACTGGAAGCGCATCAGCGCCGATTTTTTAAAAAAGTCTAGCGGTTATTTTTTACTTTAACGGCCCCTAACAAGAAAAATGTTCGATCGATTTTGGTTTTCATTATCTAAGCAACGCGCCGGTCATTTTTAAGCATGCATGCAAACTACGGCGTATATCGGCCGGTGAAATCTCGAGTTATGTACGAATAACTGCAGGGGTGGGCGGATTTCGCTCCCCCTCGAGGGTGCGTGTTAAAGTACAATAAACCAAAAACATAAGACAATAATCACATGATTGTAGGAAGGTACATATGTACCTATCTCGGTTGTACTAAGTAATAGGCAAAGCTTGTCTGGTGTTGTCAGCTTTGAAACGTTTCCAAACGAAAGTGTGATGAACCATACGAAAGGCAGATACACTTTTCATCCAACAAACTTCAAAGAAAAGACTAACCTATTATCAGAGTATTTCCTTGTTGATCATTGTCATCCAGATCAGCATCCGAGTGCACAGTGATATCGCCATACTGGTAAACTTGCAGTGAAAGGAAATTTTTGATTTCTTGAAATTTCTTTTTCTGATGCGATGCTTATAAATATTGTCAACATGAGGCAGCCACTGATCTCCTCTGGAAGTGCATACCTTTTTTCAGTTGGGAGGCAAAGTAACACCAAAAAAAGGGGATTGATCTTGAGTAAGATAACATTAAAAGTGATGTTCAAAGTAACAAAAAACAATGTAGCCTAAATTAACCCGTCCCGTCTCGGGGGGATCTTCAACAGCTCCACCCCCTCAGGTCTTTCGCGAATAGTGGGCGAACGGCGCGCGGCAGCGCGCCCAAATTTCGCACACCTTTTCCCACATCAATTTGGCATGATGTTTCAAAATTTTGAAGCCAGATCGTCTAGGGTCAACTAGTTAGTCGAATTCAAGTGAGGTCACGTCCAAAAAAGTTCAACCAGTCGTCACGCTTTAACGGATACAGATATTTTAATGAAACTTTCAGCCGTTGCTTATCTTTAGGGATGAAACAAAACGTAGTGATGGAATTTTTCATTTCTTTTTAGTTTTTGACTGCATACAAGTTTTGCGCATTTGCCAAATTGCAATTCAAATAGAGGAATCAGGCTAAAGTAAGCATTTTTATTGGGGAAAGTTGACTTCCAACAACGTCTCTCGGTCTGCTCTACCCATTGGAAAACGCAAATTAAAGAAAAGTTGAACTAAAAATTTTGAAATTAATACTTTTTTTAATTCAGGCGGCAAAAAAAAGCCCTAGTCGACTTCGCTGTCCTTTTCTGATTCCCAATAATTTTTCTCATATATCCCCAAAATGAACTCCCTAGAGCCAAAAACATAATGTAGGTCGTGAAAATCTAGCCCCCGGTGACGTCACGTTTCGGGAAATTGTTTTGGGGGTGGGCCCAGACCCTACTCGTCGAGCGATTTCCGATGACACCTCTTTCGTTTTCGTGCGATGCTTGGTTTTTATTTTAGAGGGGGGTTACTAACCGCCTTCCCCCGAGACGGGGTGCGAGGATCTGACCGAAAAGACGGCGCGGGTTAACCTAACCTAGCCTAACCTTCCATGCAAGGAAAGAGATTGTTTAAACATAGAAAATTATGAAACAACTTTTTGCATAAAAAGATTCAACTTAAAAAACTTCACCAAAACCAACCTAGCCTGCCCCGTTTTTGAACGATCAATTTCTTGGAAAAACCATCCCCAAAATTGTTTATTTTAAGAAAGAATTTGTCCAACTTAAAACATAAGTCCCGCGTAACCCAGCCTAACCAAACCTAACCTATTTATTTGACTCATGAGGGTTATGTGTAAAAGTTGTCCCATAGATGGTTGCCTCAAACTGCAATAAAACCCTTACAGTTTGATGGCCCGGTCCTACCACCCGAATCTCCGTCACCTGCGAACTTACCAGTTGTCTCTTCTTCAGGATCTAAATGCCTGCCTACCTCCTCTTGTTATTCTTCTTGAAAAGAAATCAGCCAACGTAGCCTGTCTCTTCATCTTGACGACCCACATCAACACACGAAACACGCTGCTCAACTGGGCTCAACTGGAGACACGCACAGCACATCCTGTTCAAATTTCGCTTTCGAAATTTGGCTCACTGGGGTTGCTTGCCCGTTACTGGCTAAACTAAATGGATGAAGCTGTCTTGACTCAGGAATAATGAAACTGCTGATTCTGTTAATTCTTGCTGTAAGCAGAACGTAAACAGCATAGGACCATGGATATGCGTCAGAATCTACCATGCTACCATGTTGGGCTTCCGAACAATTATTGCCCAAACATGCCCAAACATGCCCCTTGGATCCGCCAGTGGGTACCTACCTACCTACATAGCCTGCTAAATAGAAACGTAGGTACCTACCAAGATGGGTACCGGTGACCTTCAAGTATTACTAAGTAGGTATGAAGGTGCCTACCTGGGCACCTAAATCCTACCCTACCCAGATTAGAGATGCGGACTATTCCTCACTCATATCTGAAGATTGCTCAACACATCGACTTTACAATCGGCCACAAGATCAATCCTGATTGTCATACGCCTACAATGGTCATTCGTCAATCAATAACATATCAACAGTGGCACCAGAAACGCCACACAGTTGGACCTCGAAACCGACGAACACGTGTGGCGCGCTGCCAGCTATGGATTAGTGAATATCGTTAAATATCGCTAGTTTTGGCGCCATTTATTACACGCCATGGAAAAATACCCGCACTTTACCAAAGCGTTATATGTTTTCACTCAGTTCTAATTCGGGTGATATTTTTAGACAAATTTAATGTGGGTGCGGTCGGTGGAGGGGGCAGGGGTTGGTTGCTGCCGGCATCCCTCCAAGCTACTCAGTCTGGTCCTGATAATACTCTATGTCTGGCAGCTTCATGCTGTCTAGTGTTGTAAATGGATCACACGCTTGAACTTCATTTGCACGGGTATGAAGATAGGTACATCCTGTATGATAATTATGAAATATAATACGTCTAGTTTGGTGTATTAAAAAAGGAAGTTTTTTGTACAAACAACGTTGAACTCTTTTGAATATAAAACAATTCATCTCAGCGTTCCTTGTCCGCACTGTAACCATGGGCAACTCCAGCACGTGCCGGGTGTGCTTAGGCAACATCAATGAAGTGCAGCGGTGGAAATATTCTTCGCCCGATCGCATGCCTCGAGTCGGTCGCGATACTGCCGCCCTAGCCTACGTGTTCCCTGTGTTTGCCTCTGTCACGCGAGACAGCGCGGCCATCGCTATTGTTTACATCGTGGCAGAGTTTTTTTTTCTTCAGGCGGTCTTGGCGCCGTATGGCGGGGCCCCCCAATGTCGTTTGGCAACCGGTGACGTCACATGGGCTGGACAATGGGGTCCGCTACACAAATTTGGTCAGCGTTGGTCTCCGATGTAAAAAATTACGCTGAGTTAAAAAATGCCTGTACAGAATGTTGAAAATGCCGAAATCATGGAGAAAATACACTTTCTTTAAATGCCCTCGGGGCATTATTCACGCGTGACGTCACTCGATAGTAAGCCAAATGGCGCATACGAGACAAAAAATATAAACAGCGTATACAAGGTGGGAAGTTCCTACGGCCTTGGGAAGTTCGTTCGTTGTTGAGGGTATCTATTAGTGTTTTGAGACGTATTTTTCGCATTGAAGTCAGTCAGATTGGACTGTTCACTGGAAGGATGGAGCCTGGGTATGTAAAAGCGGATTCTAGAAACCTCCCTGACATAAATCACATCATGGTAGCTGAGTTTTTCTCCAAGTCCGACCTCCACGTGTCTGCTGAGATCCGGGCGGTGAAGAATCAGAGGTAATACAGATGGTGGTTACAGTGGGGGTTTGAGATTGTGGTACAGGAGGGCGGGGAGCAGCAGCTGGCATAATTTGTTTATGCTACTGGTTTTATCAATTAAAACTGGCTAGCAAAAAATGCTGGTGGCAGAAAGGATTTTAGTAGGAATTATAACATCAGTCGGCTGCCTATGGCTGATGCATATGGCTACATCCACAGCAATCTACAATTTTATAGACTTTTCCCATATTTGTATAAGGGGGAATATATAACCCATGCATCAAAGGTGGTAAATGAAATTAATAGGTTAGGGCACCATTATTCCATAGCATGCCCATAATGTCCCCTAAGACAAGTATGCTGGTCATAATGTGGCGTTGAAACTTGAAAGTTGGGATTTACCCATATTCTTTGACATGGGCCATCAGCTGATATTCTTCTTTTTTGTAGATATACAAAATAATAGTTAGCAACCATAGATCACCGACTGACATGGGGCCCAGTGACCATTTGGAAATTTCAATAAGTAACTGTGGGGGGTCCGGGCCACGTCGGGCTGGGCAGTGCCGGAGTGGGTTCTGGGCATTGGGCGGTTGGCGGCTGGGTGGTGGCCGCCGCCGGGCCGGCTGTATTGGTTGCCGGCGGGCGACTGCGGTAGGCCGCCGTCGGGCCGGCTGGTGGTTGCCGGGGAGTCGTCCCCCTCACCCACAACTTCTGCAACCGCTCCGCCATCGTTCCGACCCTTCTGCGGCCCGTCGCCACCACTACACGAATTTGTATTAGCGAGACCAGGCTTCTATCCACATCACATACGCCTGTGAATGCGCCCGGCTGGTCATGTAGCGAGGGGGGTTGTGGGCTTTGGGTGTGACGTGACACTGTCGGATGGTTATGATTCGGGTACACGTCATGGGTACTGCCACCGCCGCCGGCACTCGTCCATTTACAGAACCCACCCGTGTACCCTAAGACAACACAGCACATCCACCATCCACTCATCCCCCCGCACACGCACAGCATCGACGTTCTCGGGGGAGCCAGATGCAAGCATGGCCCGGGTAACATCCAGTACAATTTTGGCAGGGATGTTTCTGACCGCTGAATACTTCCGTTGAATTCGAACCAACTCCACTGGCTCTTAAAACTACCCCTTTAAGCATTCATGCAACAGTCACTCGCTCTTTTCATTCCGCACGATCATTCGGTCCCTAAGAGTACGAAAAAACGAGTTCGCCCACAATTTCCCTCTCCAGTGTTACGCAAGCACTTAGCGAGTTGCCTTCCATTTCACTGGGGACTTGGTTAGTCCCGAACGCATATTAATTACCCGTTCCGAGACCTACTTGTAAATGGCTGACGCGACTCTCCTGATTGCGTAATTTGTTTCTATTGTCGTTACTACCCGGAAGGCTCGGCAAAACTGGGCGGTGAAACTTTCCCTGGGCTTCTGTGCTGTCGTATGAATGAACTCAGGTATCAATGGTCAACTTACCTAACCTTATTCAATCAACGCCACGCCGGGCCTTACACGTTGAAGACGTGCGATCGGGTCTGACATATCCCACGGGCGGGCACGGATCCCTACCACGTTGGGTACGTCCCCGGTCGTTTTTATATCCTAGCCGGCCCTACCTCTTTGGCCTCGGGGCTTATGGCATGTAAAACCAGTCCATGTGTCCCTCGAATCTCTGCACCAACCGTGCCCATGTGCAGAGTTCGAGGGTGGACAAATTACCACGCAGTGTTTTGCCTCTACCCTATAGTCCGGCGCCAGACTTCCGGCGAACGCAATGTGGTTGCCCCTTCATCGGCCCCTCCCACATGCATACTATGTTCGCCCCTCACCTGCACCCCTGGATCGCAGAGGCCAGCGGGATTTTGCAGTCAAGAGATACCTGAGCCCAGTTAACAGGTGCCCCTTGAATGATGCCCAAGAGTAACAATCAGGAGAGTTTCGTCACTGCGCCCTTTCGTCATCCCTCCCCATCCCCACTTTGAGGAAGGGAGGATCAATGGCTTATCACGGTCGATGCCCGAGGACACATCACCCATAGGAGGGCAGCTGGCGGGCTGTCTATCTCGGTATATCTGCGGGGGTCGTCAAATTCTTCTTGCGGCCATCTCCTATGTGCCATAATTCGTCCGGGGGAAAAGAACCACAAACTGACCGATGCTTGGACCGAAATCATAAGACAGAAACCGAGATGGTGACCATGACAGAGACGGACAGCTAAACTGGGACCAAGTGTTGGCCCGAGAGTGAGATCAATACAATGATAGAGGCAGAAGGATATTTAGACTGAAATCAAGAGATAGACTGAGAGTGAGACGATTGCCTATCATTGCAGGGGATTTTCAGCAAATGCCCTCCGATCGAGGTATGCCCCTTCAGAAGTGTCATTATTTCCAACCAGCTGCATTTAGGTCCAGACCACCACCCGTGTTTTTCGTTCGTAATGACATCAGTTGTGTCCTCACAAGCTGTATCATATTTAATTTGTCTTGCCTATTATTCGGTATCGAATCAGGAAGCGAGTTTGATAATTTTACCATAGGTCAAATTAGAGGGGCGAAGTCACATCCAGGTATTTATTTGGAGTCCCAGGGACTCCAACTCCCGTCACATTGAACGCAATCCACATGGCTAATATGGAAAATAAAACAAATGCATTATACGTACACTTCAACATTGGGACAACTATTTCTATTTACACACGCGTACAATTTTCGCCCAACACACACACACATGCCCCCCCTTCGCGGAAGACGCCAGCGCCGTTAGGGTTGGTTACGCGGGGACGGTGGTCGTGATGGGTGGGCTCCAGGATGCCGAGCAACACTCACATGGGGGTGGTGCGTGGCGAGTGGCCTTGACTGAGCACGTCCTCTCCTCCATCCGAAAACTCAGCCATCTGGCCACCGCTGGACGTCCCCTCTGTGTCGGTCCGGCGTCCACCACCGCGCGTCTTCGAGTCCCCTCTGAGTCTCTCTCTCTCTCTCTCTCTCTCTCTCTCTCTCTCTCTCTCTCTCTCTCTCTCTCTCTTCTTCTCTCTCTTCTCTCTCTCTCTCTCTCTCTCTCTCTCTCTCTCTCTCTCTCTCTCTCTCTCTCTCTCTCTCTCTCTCTCTCTCTCTCTCTCTCTCTCTCTATCTCTATCTCTATCTCTATCTCTATCTCTATCTCTATCTCTATCTCTATCTCTATCTCTATCTCTATCTTATTCTATCTCTATCTCTATCTCTATCTCTATCTCTATCTCTATCTCTATCTCTATCTCTATCTCTATCTCTATCTCTATCTCTATCTCTATCTCTATCTCTATCTCTATCTCTATCTCTATCTCTATCTCTATCTCTATCTCTATCTCTCTCTCCCTTTCTCCTGTCTGTCCTGTTCTGTTCTCTTGAACTTGCTATAGCTCCGCCTCCTTTTTTCTGTACTTACGCCCAGGGCTTCTGGGTGAGCTCGCGCTTTTGATTCGTGGAGTATTCTTCCCCCAGGCCCCTCGCATCGTCAAGCCGCCTGGGGCCTTCATGCCGTTCTAGAACGTTCTGGATTGGGTGGTGACTGCTCGGAATCCGGGGCATCGACCTCACGGGCCGATGACCTTTCTGCCGGAGGTGGTCCAGCTGGTGTTTCAACCTCTGTCTGCCAGCTGAAGGTGCCAAACCATTACTCGGGTTTGCCCCGGATGTTGTTACCGGAGCCGCTTTCTGATCTTGGCGCCGGCGCCACTCGCGTTTCCTTTTACTTCTCGGACAAATAATTGAATCGGAAGGAGGTGGCCGGAATCTGTTTGGGATTCTGGCGGCCCGTGCTGGCGGGAAAATATTAAAAAAATATGGTGTCCAAAAAAATGTAAACCTCCTTACTGAAACCTACACTGAAACACTGAAAAATAAAGTAATTTCGGGCAATACTGGTCACAAGGCACAGATGAAAGGGCAATGCTGGATGTGTGTCTGTCATTACCAGAGTGAAGTTCTTGAAGCAAACGAATGCAGTGTGCGGAGAATGCCAACTCCTCTCATTCTTAAGTTCACAGGCTAAAGTTAGATTTGGGAACGAAATGTCACATTTAAGACCAACTTCTGGGCCCATAGCATCAATCATAAGATATAGGTAAATTAAAAACAAAGGCAGGAAAACAATCTTTTGGTTACAAAAACCAAATAAGGCAGCTGATCTGGATGATCAATTGTCACATGAGCTGGATGATGGCCAAATATTTCGTAAACAGCATCAGCTAATCAGGGGTGTTCATAGTTTTCTCTACGTGATGGTGTTCGGCATTACCCACTCTCTGACATTGCACTGCCTTGTACTGTACAATATGGATGTGTGTCTTGCACATCCGATATGGATGTGTGTATTGCACTGCCCCACTACTGTACAAATGAGCATTGACAGCATTGACTAGGGGCAAAGGTGGATCCAAGGGGTAGTGAAATGAATCCATTGACAGATATTGTATACACACACATTACAAGAAACGAAAGGTGGTCTCGCTGAGACCCAGCACCCAAAATAGGAGTTTTAGTCCCCTCACAGTCTGAACAGTGAGCACAAATTGTACAAATTGAATTTCTCCAGTTTTCCCATTTTCAGGCAGAGGTTGAACTTACCTCAAAATGATCTTCACAGCAGAACCAGGGAGCAGAAGACACCGAACTGTCCTTATAATCACGCCTCGCCATTTGGGACCATTTACGTCAGGGTTCAACAGCACGGGGTACTGGTAGAAATATTTTGTTACGCGTGAGAGAGGTAGAATTAGTGCACTAAGGCACAACACACCACTTACAAGTCACAGTTGAGCTCATTTACGCGGACTTTTACGCACAAATTCGGACCTCCCGCCAGGAGGCTATTTCCCCACCCTCGTCAGGCGCAAATAACCTTGTAAGTAATAACCTTGGCCGCCATCTCGGCAGTCGTACTATCAAGTGACGTCAGTGCTTTGTCAGCCAATCAGATTATTGGAATTAAATGACGTCATTTATAGGTTTTTAACCATTTTTGTACTTTTTAGCTTACATAAATCACAAATAACACGCACATACTGAATTATACTTTGAACCACATATACTCACATAATTTTTACGCGGCTCAAAAAAGTGTAGCAGACACCATTGCCCAGTCCCGTAGGCGCTCCAGCCAAACTTACGTGTTTTCCACACAACAATTCCGATATTAAATACCACCAAAATTGGACAAAAGCAGGTTTATTTGAAAGCTTAAAGAAATTTGTCGCCGAATATCACCCTTATTTTCCCCTAGCAATAGGACATTTTGCTTGAAATTACGCTCACTACATGCATGTTGAGTGCTGCATGAATCGCGCTGTGCCACGGGTAGTAGCAGTATGATGGGACGACAGCGTATCATAACCTGCACAGTTCATAACCTCCACAGGTCACAACCTCCACAAATTAAACACATCGCAGCGGTCGTAACCTCCACAGGTCACACCCTCCACAAGTCCGCAGCGGTCATAACCTCCACAGGTCGTAACCTCCGCAAGTCTGCAGCGGTCATAACATCCACAGGTCGTAACCTCCACAACTCCGAAGCGGTCATAACATCCACAGGTCATAACCTCCACAGGTTGTAATCCCCACAGGTTGCAGCCTCCACAAGTACGAAGCGGTCATAACCTCCACAACTCAGCAGCGGTCATAACCTCCACAGGTTGGAACCTCCACAGATTCAAGAACTTTTTTAATTTTCTAGAAGCATCACTTCAGATAGCTATCGCTAGGTAGAAGCACGGTCTACGTATTACACTAATTAGATTGAATGCTGAATCATAGGTGGCAATATTTCTCGCCAGATGGCAGGATGATACAATTGAGTACGTGCTCTTTGCGTGCAGCTGTCCTATTATTCCAGAGCTCGGTAGCCCGCGCGTCGACGCGTGGGAAAGTATTGCGTTGCGCAGTGGCGGATGATCATATAACATACACACGATTTTCGCCTGCAATGCGTCGACGCGTGGGAAAACAATGCGACACGTAGTGGCGGATGATGGCAAGACATTTCCATGCTATCCGTCTGCAATATGCCATGAAATGACCAGGCCATGAAATGCAATGATGCCTCTTCATGGCCTGGTCAGGCGTAGGAACGTCCCCAAAAGTGAGTGTGCCAGGGTGAACAGCAGGGACGCGTCAAGAAATTTCGCAAAGTACCATTGTTGAGCACTTTTGGGTTGATAACCCGATAATTTTAATTGTAAACACACAACTATTAGCACTAAGATGGGGACCGCTAAACGGATGGGGCAGGCCCCAGGACGCGCTCATGGCTAACAACAAGATGCGATACTGAAAAGGACTACCATCAGAGTATAAGTACGTATAAGTACGTATGCATTTGTAATAGTCGGTTTACCTTCTTGATGCGAGTGAAACCATTAGTATAGTACTGTTCAAACAAAATTTCTTCAATTTCCGCTATGTGCGTATGTGTGGGGTGAGTGCAAGCTCATTATAGCGTCACTAATGGCTACGTGGTGTGCCCTAGTTTCCAAGATATAGTACCAAATGTCCGTGAGACGTCATCCGCTGTTCACCGATGTTGATGGGGAGAAAGAATAGAAGGCCAGTGCAAATTATCCCGTAAACGAACATTTTGAAATGGCCAAAAGCTGCAGGGGGTCATTATGAGTTCACCGATCTATGCTTTTGCACAATTCAGATTGTTGTTCATTGAGTTGAGCTTTTCCCCTTAGACATTCTTCACACATTTATATTTTTATGGCAAGTTGAGTTGAAGTTGAAGAAGGTGAGAAAGGGTTTGATTTTATTAATATTGCAAGATTTAGCCATACTTAGTACTTATTGGCCCACAGGCGCTTCTAAGGCAGAATTCACCTTACAAGTTTGCACTGGCTGCTAGAAAGAACGAAGCTTACTTGCTGGCCGATGAGGAAATAATTATCATGATTATTGTTGGAGGGGATGAGAAAAGGAAAGACTGGTGATCGCTGGTTGAAGATGCTTTGATCCGGTTTGTGGGAGGCCATGATTTGCAAGCTGACAGAATGGGAGAACGCTATAAATAATAACACATGGTATTGTGTTCGTCCTCAGGGCCTCAACAGTCACCTCAAACAGTTGTGTAGTGCACATCGTGAACTTTATAATATTTGCCACTTGGAAGGAAATGCTACAACTGCATCACGTGACACCCGGCTGAAACTGAATGAAAGCGCATACATTGAGGGCCAACAAAGCAATGCAAAATAACTGATAGGTGACAACACACGACACCCCATAAAGTCATAACGTATGCAGACTTAGGGCCGCAAGGGCCCATCCTGAATTCACTTCGGTGATTAGCTCTCTCCTTCCAACGTTTTCTAGTGGCTAAGAAATCCGGATAACCGCTTAGCTTTGACGCGCCTCATTTCTGATTAAATAACAACGCTTCCAGATTGGGTACCGAACTGAGACTCCAGTTAGGTGTTCTTTTTAACCTTTCCGATTTCCTTTGTCTTCGGATGTGTTTTAAGGCACCAGCAATTTTTTTCTTGGGGTTCTGGACGTGTTTGCGATACCGGCTTTTTAAACAAAAGTAAAGTTTTGTTACTTATTTTTGTGTACCGACAATAATTTGTAAGCATCGCTGCGTTTTCGTAGGCCCCGCAGTGTTCATTTAGTGCACTGTCTTTTCATTCCTTTTTTAGGACCATGTCGATTCTTTAGGGACCTAGCCTTTTTTTAGGCCCCATGCTGTATCAAACCCCGCTGTGCTTTGAAGGACCGTTGTGTCTTGATTTTTAGCTCCGGTGTGTATACTTAGAGCAGCAGAATGTCTTAAGGCAATGCCGCTTTTTTCCAGACTCGGAAAGGTTTAAAGCGCTCGGTGCATTTCCGTCCTCCAGTTATGCTCTTTGAGTCCTGCTGTATTTTTTATGATATTTGTGGGACTTCAGCACGATATTAGGGGCCCGGTATAATTTCTTTGGATCCGGTCTCGACGTTTCTGGCCCAGTCGCGTGGTTCCGGGAGAATCCGACGCCAGTTTTCTGGGCTTGACAGTTTTTGGTGACTTTCTTAATTATGTAAAGTCCCAGCCAAGGCCTTATTTTTCGGGCCCTCGGCGACATTTCTGTATTTTTATGTTCCGCCGTGATTTGTCGAGCTCCGGAATGTTTTTCGGTGTCGTATGCGATTTGTTAAGGTATCTCGTAGTATGTTTGGACTAAGGGGTTATTCTGGCCCGAACATTTATTTTTCGGAACCTCCTTTTATGTTGTACGGTTCTGCCTTGATTATTGTCGGATTGCGTTGCGACTTTGGGACCACGCTGTGCTTATTTGGGGACATCAACGCCAATTTTTGTGAGACCCGAAAAAAATTATTGATGCCTCGACCAGAACTTACGCGACTACCGACGGGAATTTTGGGTCCCATGCGCGACATTTTGGGGTGGGGGTGTTGGCGCCAGTTCACAGGTCGTGTTGTGCTAATCTGACCCCAGGCCCAGACCAATTTTAGCGTTCCCCGGCGCAAATTTTAGTGCCCGAAGCAAGTTTTTCTTCGTGTCCGCTGTATTTATTTAAAACCCGTAATTATGGGGGCCCCGACGCAAATGTATCTTGCCCTAGAACCTTGTTTGTGGACCCCGGCGAGATTCTTGGGTTCTTCGGAGCCCGCCTTGCTAGGACGGAGGGAGATTTTCCTCTTTAGCATGCCACTGCGGCTGCTCAACGAGTTTTTTTTTCCAGCGGATGGCACCATTCAGAGTAGAAAGGCCCTCAGGATAATTTTCTTTCGTGATCGCTTCTGAATTGTCCGGTGCTCGGGTGAACTCGATAGACTCCCTTTGCGATTTATTGGGGACGACTTCTATTTTTGTAAGCCTCCTGCGCGATATTTGTGAGCCCCGGTGCGATTCTTCGGGCTCCTGGCGCATCTTTTTTCGTGCTCCAACGCACTTCCTTCCGGGGCCCGACACCTGTTTGGGGTCTTTGACGCAATTTTTGTGGCATTCGCGCACTTGAAGTTGATGTAGTAAGGTGTAGATTTCATTATTGTATCTATGCTACCATGATACATTATGGAAACCAGTATATTATGGGCTACACCCAAGGTTAGTCATACTTAGTAGTGTGTCGTCTATTGGCTTCGGGGTGATATAATGAGATGTGTTGAGGTTCGCATGATGTTTCATAGTTCGTTCGATGGTACCTCTGGGTGACCGTGCTCAAATGAAGTCGGCTCATTTACGTCCGATGTCACCGCTAGGTCGTCACTCTGACCTTAGATGATCCCTCTATAACCTACCACTTCTTCGACTTCAGATGCCCGCTCTTCCATTTTAGGCAGTCCCTAGTCACGATGCTGCCCCGATTAGCAAGCTTGAATCGCTGAATGAAATAGTGCATAGTATGAAATTAACTTTTTAAGAATTGCATTTTATTTTAGCCAGCTGCAGACCCAGAAATTGTCACACCGCGGCCAAGTCCGAAGGACACCACTTCGAAAATGCAGAGAGAGATAGAGAGAAAGAGAGATACAGACATGCAGAGATGTAGAGAGGCTTAGATACAAATATGGATGCAGAGATACAGATATGCAGAGATACATATATGCAGAGATCAAGATATACAGAGATCAAGGGATAGTGCTTCTGTTGAGTCACAGCTAGTACTTGACTACCCATCAAGTATGGATTCCCGATATGATATCTACGAACATGCATTATTCGACACTTATCAAAGCTAACTTTATTTTGGCATTTTTTTACACTTTCAATACTATTTACATATATTGTGACCATTGGTGGTTCCAGTACTGACCATTGCATTACTTCACTAAGAGCATCTTGTCATGAAATCTTTACGCTACCTAGCACCACTCTGTTTATCTGAAACCCATAGCTCAAACTGGTTTTCATATCAGGATTAAATCAATATGATGCTTTATCACACTTCTCTGCAGAAAAATCCAAAAAGTTAAAGATATTTGTCAGCGAGATCAACCTTTTCTAAACACATGGCTGGGTGTCTTGAATCAATATGTTCCCTTCCAGAAAACCAACCACTATGTGATTACTAATTTTTTAAAAACATCCTATAGCCTAAGGATGTTGGTCTTGTTAGTCTATCATTTTCAACTTTTCCTTTTTCGCCTTATTTGAAAATAATAACTGCATTTGCCAGCTTCCAATCTCCTGGAATTTAATATCGTGAGGGTTACATACGAAATATGATACAAACTGATATGATACAAAGTGAAATCGCTGGCTCATTCACATTGCTGTCATGGCCATGGCCTTAAATCACAGGTCACGGCACAGCATTTAGCAGAACTGGCATGGTAGCCGCTTCAAGCTATTCATATTATAGAAGTGCAGCTGTTTGCATTACATAATCTCATTCAAAATGGTATGGTCCCCGCATTGTCGATTGTGACCGATTGTGACACGAGCAACTTATCCATAGACCGCTCGTCCCCCATATGAGCGAGGAAACTAGGTTGCTGAAATGTTAGTGGACCACCATGGTAGTGTCTTCACATGTTCACATGATTCACATGTTCACATGAAAAGTTAGTGAAAACATGGAAAAGTGTGTTCTAATTCGCATTTTGTTATTAGACACCGATCTGCACATGCATATGTAGAACAAGAACACTGTCCTGAGTGTGTTGTACATGAGCGTATGCCCCTTCAAGCAGACCAGTTTAATTGTTTTCGCATGTATTCATTCATACTAAAGCGCATGTGGCGGCGTATCAAGCCCGCGCTTTCTGCCCTTGCATTAATACAAGAAGAGCGTGAGAAGGTATGTTTGCATGGTGGGGCGTTTTACCGAGCTTCCCCTAATGCATGGTATTATAGGTTTTAAGCGATTGTATCACTCAGACTTGATCGGTTATGGTTGTTGATGCAATAAGACTCGTTTTATGTTCCGAGTGTGTACTACATCATTGGCGTTGAAAGAACGTGGAACGATGGACGAACACAAGAGAAGCCGTTGCTTCGTTTCAACGAATCCAAGTCGCATTGGGATATGCAAAATAATTATCTCCGTGAGATAGTACGACTTTGGTTTCGCTGTTGACTGGTACTCGTAGAAACTATCCACATTTCCAGTCACGCTCGCGATCATATCGATTCGAAGTTCAGCCATGCACACTTAAAAGTTGATATTGGCTTCGTTAGTGCTTCCGTTGATGGCGTCGGTGCTGACTGTTCAGATACCTCATTTCACGCTTATATTAAATGTTGATGGTGTGCTGTATTATTTATTTACAAAGTCCAGCTGTTTGATAGAGTTATGGCATGGCCTTCACCAGAGATGATGCTCCCTTGAGACCAAATGTCTAAGGACATAAACACATCACAAAAAGCAAAACAAAAGTAGTGTCAGTATTAGCGACATTGCCGTAGTTACGCTCCAGTTACAGCCGAAAAGCACACACAGAAATATGCAGACATGATTCGAAAGTGCTGTCAGACACACACTGAACTGGTGATACGGTCGTTCTGCGGGCACTGGTTCAGCATTTGAGGACGTGACAGGTCACAGGTATGATGACAGTTATCTGGATTGCATAGGTCAGCATCGCCACCCAGGGATGTAGGCTTCGTGATCGGGTCTGCATGATGAGGACTGGTCAGCGATGCAGTGGCCAAGGTAGATGGTACCTGCAACACAATGCCAACCAATAAAATACACCCACATGCAGCTCATGGCATTTGGTTGAGGCCAGCATCCAAGTTGTACATGCAAGTTTAAGTGGCAGGTCCTAGATGCGCGACATTTATCTTCTCCAAGGGACGGAACAGTCAATTACTTCGCATTTACCTTTGTACCTTTGCACGCATCACGGTCTGCCATCATACACATTGAGGAAAACCACAGCCATCAAGCGCCCGGCATGCACAGGTGAAACAAACACGTCCAAGTATAACATGCAATGTATGTCTTTGATAGGGTGGTGCACAGGTGTCCTTCCGCCATGTGTGGCAAGATTAATTTGTGGCAAGGTTAAGTACCAAAGTGGCAAGGCAAGGTTAAGTCCTTCCGCCATGTGTGGCAAGGTTAAGTACCAAACAATGGAATTACTTGTTTCATTTCAAGCGCCGCGCTACATTCATGAACGCAATAAAGAAAGGGAGAAGCAAAATGAGAAGCATGTGAAGGTACTGACCTCAACAATGTGGTTCAGGAAGAGTGGATGCAACATACAATTTGTCCAACTTTGTATGATTATGTTTGCTACTCTGGCCATGTGTTTATTATATTAGTATGATGACGCAATCTGGGCTTTTATCATGATGCATCTATTCAGCATTTTTCTCTTTCACTATCTCAGGGTGATTTTGTTTTTCATCCGCACAGGTACTGCAAAAGTAATTTTAAGACACTGTTATATCTGTCATAACACGTATGTTGCTTTCATCTGGTGTTCACTACACATTCAAGATTATAATATTCCAAGACATAGGTAGCAAAGCTTTTTCTCCAAAGGGAGGTTAGGATAGGTTAGATTAAGTTATGCTGCATTTTTGCCTACATTTAATTGAATGTTCTACCACCTAAATAAGTCTTTTTTTGTTGCTATTCTGCATATAACCTGAAAAGACATTTGCACAGAAAAGGAACGATTCCATCATCTTAGTCACCTTCATAAACATTAAAATGATAAATTATAAGGATTCATAAAAAAATCAAAGAAGGCGTTTACCGGTAAGCCTAGGTTCATATTTGGTAAATCCACCTATGGTTCCAATTTCAGTTCGTGAAACTTTGAGCGTTATGAACGATAACAGGTTAAAGGTTGTTGTATCCCATGAGCTGATGAAATGCTGCATCAAACTTAAGAGCATGTTCCAGGGCTAAAAAATCGTATCGTTCTGTCATCGTGGACGACAACCACGAACGGGGACTTTTGGCGACCACATTTCCATATCATTATAAATATTATATGTGAAATCATATAAATGGTACCTACTATACATAAAATTGACTACGTCACGATATCAGTGTCAAGGTACGCAGGAGTGAAACGAATCGGGTTGGACCGGGACTGGAAATGTCACTCCGTGCAGACCTCTAGAAATGTTATACCGTGCAGACCTCTACCACCCACCGCCACGCTACCATTTCTTCATTCCTATCGTACGCTTTTGGGTATCTATTATCTAGTATCTAGTACACTCAGCGGCAAAAAAAAATGACCCAACGGCAACAAAGTATCGTCGAGACAACCATTCCATCGTTCAGACGACCGCCGACGATAAAATTGTCTCCCGTTTAGCACAGAGCCAATGGCATGCCTTCTGGTCGCCGGTGGTTGTCTTCGTCCCGGTACCACTCGATGGCAGCGTTACGAAAGTACCCAACTATGGTATATTCAGCGGCTTTGGAGGCAAGCGACTAGACCACGGGTACTAAAACAACACTACCCTAAGTTAAGGAATTAATAATTTATAACATTAGCTGATTTTGTAAAACAAGTTCAATTTTAATCCTTTTTTCATATGGGATGTACGATAATATTTTTAATTTCATTAACATCGTTGGAAAGAATCTAGAAGAATATAATTATTTTACGCGCATTCCCTCGCTTTCAAATCCGTCCATTTCCCTTTTAAACGCGACGATGTGCGTGGAAGGGTGAAATAGGGAATTGATCACTGTTCTTTATAATTGAGTGGTGAATGAGTGGGGAAAGATAAAACTACCAAGTTCGAATTATCTGGAGTGTTAATCAAACGATTTTTTTTCTTCATTTTCTGACTTATATGAGGCCAAATGAAGTGGTTCGGTCTTAAACAGACTCCAGAAACAAACTATTCAGGGCCAGGGCGTAAGGGTGACAAAGATAGTAAGGTCATCCTGTAGATGTGGACATTGCGATTGGAAAGGTACTGCACAGAGCATTTACAAACATTCAAAAGTAAAGCACCCAGGTCTACCAGTGTTAAGAGTACTGCAAGATAGCCATTTTGGCCCTGGCAGGCGATTTGACTGGACTTGCAAGCCAGCACTGGATCATCAACCATCAAGCTCAGGTGAAAATCTTGGTATATGAATTACATTTGAGTAAAATATAGCCACCTATATGTAATTAGAAGATATATTTTGGTGTGTAGGTACCTACTCAGCAGCCATTGCACTGCAGTTGGTGGCAATGCATACAATATAGGGATGGCGAATTTTAGCCAAAATTTTAGCCTGTTTCATAAAGCAAAATTCGGTGTAAGTAGTAAGTAGTAAGTAGTAAGTAGTAAAATTATGTTTCATAAAACAAAATCTACAATCTTAATTTACTACTTACTACTTACTACTTACTACTTACTACCAACCTGGGCTAAATTCAGGCAGGCTGCTTCATAAAAGTAACTACTTACAACTACAACTACAACTTGTAGTAAAAGTGAAGCACAACTTACTACCAAAGTTTACTCTGCCCCAACCACAGTAGATGTTTGTATGACCTAAGAGTATCAAGTGATTTTATCTGAACTCTGTTAAGTGATTTGAAGTGACTGCTGTGACAATCAACAAAGAAGTATTTATTAAGCATGGATGGTGAAAACAGGAGGCGACGAAGGCCACGGATGTTCAGGCCACGAATGAATATGAACCTGGATCTGCCTGAGCCATTTCGGTAAGAGCTCATATTGCTGTTTTTGTCAAATGGAAGCTATTCAGTTTGTCTTTATAAAGAATGTTATGAATAATCAATTCAACAAAAACATTTGTTCATTGCAACATCACCCACTGGCATGCAACTTGAATTGTCAACCATGCCTGAATGATAAATGTGCAATCAAACAAGTGTTCCAACAACCTCACATATGAACAAACAAGTATAAATAAATCCCCATGTATTCTGATGAAGGAGCAAAAACATCACTGATAACTTCTATTTGCCAATCAAACATGAATGAATGCATTTTGAAATGACATGAGCAGTTTGAGATGCTCAGGATATACATGAGGAAATATATGTATATAGTGATATTGATCATGCTTCAGTTTAGGTCCTACATACCATTTATACTTCAATGTCCCCACTTCAGGCAGCGCTTCAGAATAACGGCAGCACTGGCAGAAATGCTCCTGGCAGTTATTGCTGTTGACCTCCAACACCAGACTGCAAGAAACCAGGCACTTGCAGCAAAGCAGCAGCTGCTACTTGCACTGAGGTATGTAACCATCAAATATATATATAGATGTTTTCTGCTTTCAATAGGCAGGTATTAGTGCACTTTTATCAATATCATAAGGAAAGCAAGGCCCGAGAAGCTGCGGGAGGAGAGTGCAAGAACCACCCGCCTTGTTCCCTGGGTAAATTTGCTGTTTAATAAAATTGCAGTAATTTATCAATTCATGGAATTTCTTTTTTTCCAATGTAATGTTTATGAATGTGGTTAACATGATGCAACCACAAATTTCCTCTGCAAATACATATTTTTCAGCTGTGCGTCAATATAACACACCAAGAGGCTTGGAATTGGACAATATAGCATAAAATAGTAATGTTCAAAATAGCTGACTAGGGAGAGGGTGACGGACATGACTGGGGGAGATGAAGTCTCCATCAGAGAAATCCTCCCACCGGTCGAGATGCTGTGCATTTTCGTAGAGCCTGGCCAGCAGTCGAAATAGAACTCTGCGAGGATTTCCCAACGGAGGGCTACGAAGCTCCTTAGTTTCCCCTCGGGTGCGCTCAAGGGGGATACCTGGTATATTCTTATTTTGCTTGACAAATGAAGACCAATGTCATCCAATCGAGCAAGTGTTTTAGAAAACCAAGAGAGCTCATCTCCAGAAAATGAACAAGGATCTTCGCCCATGTCACCAGCATTTCCAAATCTAACCATAAAGACCCGACTGCTTGAACAGAAAATAGTTGTGTTTAAAGTTCTTACCGTCTTGTGATCACGAATCATCTTGAATACGATGATGCGCTTCTTTCTGTTTAGTTCTCTAAAGGACATGTCTTGCTTTTTTCACGGATAAACTATGCGAAAGGCCTCAAAATAGAAATCTACCGCGGATATTCACATTGGTTTTTGTTTGCATTAATACAAGTTGTTGACAGCAGCGAAATATTTCTGCTCCGACCATCAAGAGCCTCAAGCTGTAACTTCCATTTACCTCGCATTTTTGGAGCCTTCCATCCAGTGGATTTGTTCAGTTCCATTTGTTCCTTTAATTAGTTGAAATATGACTAATAGTACATCTATTTTTCAACAGTTTGATTCTATGACAGAAAATACGCTGGTAGCATGTTTCCTGGACGTCTCGAGAGCAAATTGTTTGTTTACATCGTGGCAAATGCGACGCACGTATCCAACTTGACGCATTTACTACTAACGAAAACTTACTACGACTTATTTACAATGTACAACTTTTTTATGAAACAGAGTGAAGTAGTAAGTAGTAAATTAAAACTTACGTCAGAGTAGTAAGTAGTAAGTAGTAAAAACGTTTATGAAACAGGCTACCTGGTGGTTTAAACCATGGTTTAAACTGGCTGGCATAAATTAACTTAAGCCACTCTGGCTTAAATTATATTTCTGGTATGGCTGGAGGGCAGTGATGGACATTAGTTAGGGAAGCATCAATTATATTTCCAAAATGTGCTACACTCCATTTTATTTGCAAAAAAAACATTCCCTAGAATTCCCCAAAACTCTGTCTGGGTTCTGGGTATGCACTCCACAAGCCAGATGTTTACCCATTAGGTACAGTCGGTCTAACATATAGCCCCCTGGATGCTGGTAGTTAGAAATGGTATTTGTAAATGCCAGGATTTTGACATCCAACTACTGGCATTGAGGGAGATAAGACATAAAGACATAAAAGATCAGTGCAACTATGAACCACAAGGGCCCTTCTTAGTTGCACTCTGTACACTGAACATGTTGTCCACCAAATGTGTTGATCAACTCTCCCTGGAATACAGAAAAACAAGCCCACTATTCTTGTAATGATTGTCTATGCTGTTCTTCAAGATGTTCAGTGTGTTGCTACTGACAATGGTTTTTGGCAGCTGGTTCCAGTGTTCTACTACCCTGTAGGTGAAGAAGGACTGTCTTAACCTTGTCCTGCTGTGATTAACTTTAATTTTGAATTGATGACCTCTAATTCCATCATTTCTGTTAAATTCAAACAGTTCCCTGAGAACCCTGTTCCTGACCATGTACAAATTGAAAGACCTCGATGTGATCTCTCAGCCTTCTATATCTAAGTGAAAACATATTCAATTTCTTCAATCTTTCCTCATATGCCAGGTTGCCCATACCATTCACCATTTTTGTTGCCCTCTTTTGTACTCTCTCTAAAAGCCAACTATCTTTTTCATAACTAGGGGACCAAGCTTGGACACAATATTCCAGATGTGGCCTGACATATGCACAATAAAGCTTCCTGATGACTTCCTCACTTTTGTATGATACATTCCTATTTATTGCCCCAAGCATTCTTAGTGCCTTCCTGATGCCCCCAATTTTGTGTTAAAAATAACACCTAAGTCCTTCTGCTGAGTCACAGATAGTACTTGCCCACCCATCAAGTATGGAGCCTTGATATGCTACCTACCTACATGCATGATTTTGCACTTGTCAAAATCAAATTTCATTTGCCATTTTTCGGACCACTTCACAAGCTCGTCTAAGTCTTTCTGCAGCAAGATTCTGTAGATAATATCTAGCCCAAAGTATGGACACTAGGTTGATTCACCTATCATCTAATGCTTTGAAGCTCATCTAATGCTCATCTAATGGATCTAATGCTCCACTTCCACAAGTGTTAGTGCCAACAGGAAATAATGTGCTACCATCCAATGTCATGAAAGGTGTGCAATAGTTGACAATGTGTGCAAAATGTGCAATAGGTGGACAGATTCCTGACTGTAGCAAACAATAGGCAAACGGATTGCTTACTGTTATCTATGAATATGGGTAGGTAGATACCTACCTACATATATTATTATCAGTAAGACAATGGGAAAGCAATGTCAAAAACATCACAAATTGGTCTGGCTCATATAGTTACTTTTAAGCTAACATAAAATAGGTACCTAGCTATACAATGGCTAGGTACCCAATGGGTAAAAATCTGACTTGTGGAGTGCATACCAAGAACCCAGCCAGAGTTTTGGGAAATTCTAGGGAGTGTTTGTTTATAAATAAAATGGAGTGTAGCACATTTTGGAATAATTGATGCTTCCCTAACTTTTGTTTGTCACTGCACTCCAGCCATATCCGAAACATAATTTTAGGCAGGGTGGCTTAAATTAATTTATTCCGGCTGGTTTAAACTGGTTTAAACCACGAGATGGCTTAAATTTGCCATCCCTATGTGTAGGTAGGTACCTACCTACCTATATTTATGGATGGAAAAGAAGCTGGCTTCAATTGAATTTATGCCAGCCAGTGGCTTTTATTAATTTAAGCCAGTTTAAACTGGCTTTTATTATTTAAGCCGGCTTAAATTCACGACACTTATAAGCCCTTGCATTATTAAGGCTCGCAAACCATGGGTGCATTGACAGTGTTGCAAACCATGGGTGCATTGACGACGCCGAATTGCCGAAAAGGAAATTGGCGGCAAGATATTCTGTATAAAGGTAATTGACTCAATTTGTTATAGGTCCTGGAAATCATAACCTTTTCAAGCTATCATTACCCCCTTTGGGTTAGGCCAACCTCGTGATTACCCCGTATCAAATTCAGAATGCCTCATAACCAAAGTTCATTTTCAAGGTTGAAAACATGTAGTATTTTCTACCGATATATGTGCACAGGTTTTTGGCAAATGTACACAGTACTCTCCATACTCGAGGTTTGACGAAACCCCGCTATAACCCCACCCCCACCCCGCCACAAGCCAGTGCATTACCCCAAGTTGGGAACCCCTGTTCCGGGCCATGTAGCATAATGTTATCGTTTGCGCAAAAGGTGACAACCATCAAGCCTATTCCAGATTTGGACGACAACCACGAAACCATTTTTTTAGCCCTGGCATGTTCAATACCCCATGAACCCAAACAATGCTCAGTCTCATATACCCACGCCAACAATCAGAAGCACCGTATGCCAAACCACAACACTCTCACGTCTTCACTGCGCCGCAGCTGAATCTTAGCCAGGTTTGAAAACGATATCGAATGTTTACGTGACGTCACAATATATACTAAAATCCTGGTAGAGTATACCATAAATCTAGCACATGTTTGCTTACGTCACTTGGGCTGGAACTAGAAAACCTACTAGATTCCGTTGTACCCTTTAGTCTTAGTACCCAGCCATATAGCGGGTAAGTTCTAGTTGGCTTCTGGGATGAAATAGATTGCACAAATATTCATCCATTGCTTATAGACGTGTTGTTCTTGGCTAGATCATTGGTTAACGGAAATGTATTTCAAAGTAATATGCACAGATCAAGATGTATGCACATGCATAGTAATCTCACTGCATATGAATTAGGTAGGTAGGTAGATACCTATCTACTTTGGAATGTAGGTGGGTACCTACCTAGGCATGTAAGTGGGTAGGTAGGTAGGTGCCTACCTACCTACCAACCTACCTAAATTGTGGATATTAGTAATACAATTAGTATTGGATGAATGACAGCCAAAAGTACTTTTTGTGGCCTGTAAGCAAAGCTCAATGATGTACAGGACAGAAATTCGTTAAAATTATTCATGAGTTGCCTAAACTCCTAAGCACCAAAGTGAAGAGGTATCTTTGGGTGAAATACCTGCTTTCTGTGATCATGGGCTGGCATATCACCCCAAACACCTAGCTGCAGCATATCCATGATAGAAGGAAAAATGATGCACTAACAAAAACACTTAACAGAAACACTTAACTAACAATAATCAATTAACTATGATAACAGACTATGTCCAAAACAAAGAACACTAATCACAAGAAAGATAAATAATAAGCAACCAGTAATGAACTAGTTGGCCCTATCTCCTGAACTGATATTTACTTATTGCCAACATCACAACGTTACGCTTGTCACGTTGTGCATCATTTGCATGCCATTATTTTTTTGAAATTATCCCACATAGGGTTTGATGAAACTAGACATGCATTGATTCATAGTTTTTGAGTCGTGGATTAGTAAAATTGTGTGCGTGTTTTTGAAAGCATGTTTTTTTGAAAATTGTAGAATTTATTTTGGTGAAATTAGAAATCATGTTTAACGTACAAAAAACTGCTGCATCGTTAAATCGTCAATTCGTAATATTGATGAAACTGGGCCCAGGTTGCAATCAATTTTTATCAAGTACATTTTACAAAGGACACGGCACGTGCCATACCACGGGTGCGCACATGCGCTCACAAGTCTGCTGCAACCTCTTTCATGTGCGGAGGCAGACGTGTGCGACGCACAACTTCAGCAACGGACAGATACAGACCGAAACAAGCATTCAGGACAGATGCAGACCGAAACAAGCCGTACCCATTGATGAGATGATCTAAATCACAAACTCAGAGAGATTGCGTCATGTAATTGTGGTATCATATAAGCATGTGATGCTTGTGTAGCAGGTACCACTGAGCAGACAAGCGACGTACCACCGTACCACCACTGTACCACCGTACCATCAGGCATCAGTGAGCAGACATGCAACGGTACCACTGCATCACGGTACGATTAGGCACATACAAGTTATCTATCAGACGTGCGATGCAGTCAGACCCCACTCCCGTCTGGCTGGGGTTTGCAGCTCTCAGTTATCGGAGAGTTCGCGAGTCCAGTCCGTAAATCAGTGTGAACGGCAGGGTGCGGAATGCATTGTAAAATGCAGATCTGACATGCTGTGTGAAGTATGTAGGATGATGTTGGCGACATGTCTTGCGGCCCTTCACATTCGATCTGTGATGCGCCTTGTTGCGCTGTGTATACCAACTATTCACACTCCAAGCCACACAATATCGACGTCAGTATAGCAATGGCCCGTTGAGTGTCGACGGATACGCAGGAATCGAACAGAATGGAGGCCAAATCTAGACCTGTGTGCTCAGATCCATTCCTCAGGTCAGGTCAGGCCCACAGTGTGAGTCAGCGCCCAAGGTATCTGGATCGAAGACGACATGACCATCCGCTCCTGCGCTCCGCCACAGAGCCAGAGTAATTCAGGAGGAATAGTCACAGAAGTCGTCATCATACCGGCGTAGTGGCCACTTATGCACGCGTGGGACACACAAGCCGAAGCCGACGGCACCGCGTGTCCGTCGTACCGGCCATGTGAAGCATGCGTGGCCAGCGAGCATGTCGGTAGGTATTGTGACTCACTGTTCCACCATTCGTCAGCTGGGAGGCGACGTCAGCCGCCGGAACCGGCCGCATGACACCAGCCCCCGGAAACGCGCGACCCACGCCCCGGGCAGCCGCGTCCCCCCCCCCATCATCTGCACGTGGCTGGAGCGGAGAGCGGTGACCACTGGGGTGGGCACTGCCCAGCAACGGCCACCGCCCACTGAAATTGGTCTTGGCGGTGCATTGCTGTCGTCATGGTAGATGATGCGAGAGCAGAGGAGCCATCAGGACATTGAGCACCCACGGAGTTCCGCACACATAACTATTCGGTTTCAAGGAAAATGAAGGTTGCTGTCTTTGTTGAAGCATTCGTTAGTGAAATGACATTTTCTTCGACCAAAATTCGTTGAATTAAGCTCAATAAGTGTTTGCATGTACTATTGCTAATACCAATAAACAAGCTGAAACCTCCCATATTCCACGAGTTGGCCAGGTGACCGTGATTTGAGAAATTTGAGACGTGAAAAACTCGTGATTTGAGACACAGCATTTGTTTTCCACAATTATTGTATAAAGGTGACTCAAGTGATCCATTTCTTTAAGTCTCCCGTGCGTGTAGTGCATGCCAACCTTGGCCAAAGCTATCACCTCTAATGCTACAGCTAATTCCTTGTTCAGTGTCTTAGAGTCTACATTGTGGTCTGTGTTTGCTCTCAAGCCACTTCGATATTCCCTGGGATAGGTTATTTTGGGAACTACGAGCAAATAATGAACAAGCCCTTTAAACGCCACCACTTCTACCGCGCAATAATTAAAAAGTGCATTATCAAATATTTAAATGATCCAAGACCTCATTCCGTTAACGTGCTAGCCAGTCAGCTTGGCTGCTGGCATCAAATCCAGCCACGTCTGAGCAATCGTAGCAGCAACTGCTAAACTTGTATCGTGCAGTAAATGCTACAGTCAGTTCAGACATTGCCTCTTACTTTTCTATGTGAATTCTTCAGCGAGTTATGGCACGACAGTCACCAAAGCCGCCTACGGCAGAATTGTGGCGGCGCGGCGGCAACGGCGGATCGCCGGACGTGAAACCAGGTCTGACGAGCGCCGCCTGCACCGATCAAGATACATCTTACGCCCGCAGACAGCAAGTCCAGTTACGGTCGGGCTGCGAGCGCGGCTGGGCACGGTCCGTGCCGCCGGCGGCAGCCACACCAGCTAATGCCCAAATCGACGGCGCCGACCGTCGCGCCACCACTCACCCGGACTGACGGCGCGAGAACCCGCGACAGGCCGGCGCGCCGAACAAGGCGCAGCCGCGCCACGTTCGCCGCCATACGCGTCGTGTCGTGTTTGTACGACATGGACATTGTGTACGTATCGTGTCGTATCGTGTTTGTACGGCAGAGGGCTTGTGTACGTGTCGTGTCGTATCGTGTTTGTACGGCAGAGGGCTTGTGTACGTGTCATGTCATGTCGTGTTTGTACGGCAGAGGGCTTGTGTACGTGTCGTGTCGTGTCGTGTTGGCACAGCAGTGGTGTTGCGTACCTGGTGCGCGCACCCGCCGGTGTTGTGCGCGTGTCTTGTATGTGCCACATAAATGCTCCGTGCACGTGGATTGTTTCTGCCGCATACGTATGTGAGCGTGCCGTGTTAGCACGACACAGATGTTTGTGCGACACATGCTTGCTCGACACAGTCTGCCGTGCTCGTGCCGCAAAGGTGTTATGCGCGTGCCATGATTGCACTATGCAGGTATGGGCGTTGGAACCGGAAGGGGAGACAGAGGTGGCAGTGCCCCCCAAACTTTGAAACAGTTCGACATTTACCTTATTTCTTCCATATGCATTCATATTACTCATTGATTCAGTTCATTCCAAACCATATTCACGAGCGCTGCATGGCAAGATTAACACACGCCCTGAAGGGGGGGGGGGCGAAATCCGCCCATCCCTCCGGTTTTTCATAGATAACTCCAGATTTTGCCGGTCGATGTACGCCATTCTTTGTGTACCTGCTTCGAAATGACCGACACATTGTTTAAAGCAAGAAAAACGGAAATTGGCCGAACGCTTCTCGAGTTAGGTGCCGCTAAAGTTTTTTTTTAATCGCAGCGCCGGACCAGAAAAATCGGCGCTGCTGCGCTTCCTGTATATTGGCAAAAGGGGAGTGTTCTTAGCAACACTAGCGACTTGTTTGATGTATGTTGTTGTGCAGTATAGTTTTAAAGTCACGTTAGGTCAAGGAGGTCAAGTCAGATCAAGTTAGGTTAATTGAACCAAACCTGGCTAACTGGAATGTTGTCATACATGCAAATGCCTGCCATGCGATTGATGTCACTGTGCATGTTATTCCCTACACATCCTGAAAACTGGTGTTTGTCATTGTGCACCTAAGCCTTTTCATACTTTATTTATGCACTTCACTCCTTTCTTTGCGAAGCTGATTGCGTCATGCCGCCGAACGGAGTAGTCGGGGGGAGGGGGCGGTTCCGGTAACTGGAGCTGGTAATGACCTGACAAAGTGTTGGTATATAGGTGACCTGAGGTCATATTCTGGGTCTAGCATCTGTATTCGATCATTAGTAATGTCCAAAACATCATTCATGCCCACTCTGGAGCATTTAAACACAATCACAGCGATCCATAAAAATGACAAGCCACGCAGCGCAAACCAGAAAATTTCGATATTTTGACCTCATTTGACCTTGAAGATATTGAAATAAGGTCATGACATTTACACACAATAGATTCGACATTCGATGTGTGGTTCCATTGCGCTCGGAGCATGAACAGCACCCGAACAGGATCTATGTCACGAGCCATCCCTGAACCCTTTACCAAGACAGGGCCGGAAATTCATACCGGACTGGACCGTTCAACCTGGATCGGACCAAGCCGGACCATCCTAACTGATGTCAAGCGCAGTGTGAGGGTTCAACGTGGACCCTCCCTCCATCTCCCGTGCACCAAAGGTCATCGAAGGTGGGCCAAAGGTCAGCGGACAGTGGACGCGACAGTTATCGTTTGAAATCCGGAGAAATCTCAGACAGCCGGAAAATTTCCGAATGGCAACACGAAAACAAAACGGCGGGGCCTCCCCGGTCGGAGGTAAACAGGCACACAAAGAGTCATCTGTCACGCTAGTAACAGATGGCATCAGATATGTGACTCCATCTGTCACGCTGTCATCAGATATGTGACTCCATCTGTCACGCTACTAACACCTCCGTACTGTAATGGAGCCACACAGTGGGTACGTCACATTCTCTACCGCACATACCCTCTCTTCTTTCGGTTCATTAATGGAAAGGAAGACAACGTACGTAAGATGTCACCAATATCTTGGAATCTATTCAATGTTTTGTTGCATCAAATTTGCTCCTTACGTTACTGGAACCATACGATGATTGTTATTATACGCTTAATCGCCAAAGATATGTTCGTAAAAATCCCTCTAGTGTTACGTAACTACAAGAACATTCTCGGGAGATGGTGGCTCTGAGCTCGTGGCTCTCATATCGCCCCACCCGAGGGCAGATCCGGCCATTTTTCATTAGGCAACACATCACATCTAAACCATCTCTGGCTTTCTCTGCAAATCTTATTGACTACAGTGCCATCTAATTACGAAATTCGCTTGGCTAGTGTTACCACATAATTATTTTCCTTTCTAAAAAATAATGCATTTAATCCGAGTCATTGCTGGAGTGGGTTTATGAACCAGGGTGGTATTGCTAAGCAAAGTTTGTTGCGTGAACCCTAGCCCCGCCACCCGATCCATGAATTCCAGTTATACGGCATAATTTTGACCGAATGCTTAACGTTAGGCCAATGCACCGACACGGCGGCCCGGTACCTAGTGGCCGGGGTTATCTGGCCAGCTGCCAACTGACCCTCCCGGCCGGGGGCTAAATGCGAGCGCGTGAAGCGATTCGAATCCCATGTGTCTAGGACGGGGAAGAGCAGGGCAGACCAGCGCTCTAACCAACTGAGCTATCGGGGCGATATTATTACAGTATCTGATGCATCATGGGCGTCACCACCTCCGGGGTCCCTGGAGTCCGGACCACACCTGCTATTTTTGTTGGAGTCCGACCCCACCAAAAAAAAACCGCCAAGATTCGAGAACATATGGCATCCTGCTGGAGTTTCTCAGTTTCTGTACCAGGCGACATCTGAATCAGGTGGATGGGCTCCCCCGGCGGTGCCGCCGCGGGTACCCCGCCAAGGTCTCCGTCTCGGTCAGTGCCACCATGGCCCGCGCCAGACACGAGTGAGCTCGCCTGACCTGACCTTAAGCATCTGTCACCTTTGAAGTGGTTCTGCAGCTATTGTATGGCGTTGTGCATTGTATAAGAGGAAGCATTATTTTTTCCTTTATCCATACTAATGCTGGAACGATTATTTACATTGCTGCTTTGGCTGCCAGCAGCTGAATAAAATGTGTTCTCCATAGCAATAGGCAGCAATAGCAATAGCCATCAATAGCAATAGGCAGCAATAGCAATAGGCAACAATAGCAATAGCAATCGATATCAATAGCCATCAATAGCAATAACCATTGGTACGACAGGAATGCCCGTCCGTGAAAGTATAAAAGCATAGGATTCACCAAATGACCTATTTGGGCGGGGATGACCGAGTGGTTAAGGTGTTGGACTATGGGTACCAAAGGTCCCGGGTTCGACACTAGCGCCGGTCGGGACATTACCTAATCCCACGGCCCATCGGCGAAACAGTGTGGGTGGCGCCATTAGCCGTGAATGTGCATAAAGTGCGTCGTGAACCCCCCAATAAACAAACAAGAACCTACAATTATATGATAGCAAAAACGCGTTGCTTTGTCTCTACGACGAGGGAATGAGAGGGCTAGAGCTGTTTGTGCTTTGGTTGAACAGGAGCACATACACGTGGGAAGAGGAGAGGCGAGCCTTCGAGCAACTGAACTGACAATTTTGACAGTGGTAACAAAGAACGAAAGAATGTTGGGTTGCAGAAACAAAGTTGCCGAAATCCGAGCTTGTTTACATTTAGTAGGTGGGAATGGGTGGATGGTGACAAGGGCAGAAGACGGTCACGGTTTGACCCATCCGCTTGAAAATCGCTTCTGCGCCCCTTGAATTGGACCCCACCTGGAACCTGACAGTGGCGACGCCATTGTGATGCATCAATGCCTTGAGTCACTTGCAACACGGGCATGCTCTCATTTATCACAACAAAACAAAAGGGAATCAACCTCGTCTCGGCAATGGTTTCCCCGCGGTTGTGACGTCACGTCACGCATGAGCGCTGGCTGCCGCAGGCGGCATGACCTGTGGGCGCCACGGCCGACTGTTCAAACACCCACACCTGCCGCCATGCAAACGTACACAATGTCTGCACGGCGCCATACCGAATGAACTGGAGCACCCCCACCCCCCTCCCCGGCTTCACACCGATGAGGCGCAGTGCTGCAGGCTAACAAATGCAGTGCTGCAGGCATACAGGGAACCGCATACCATGCCTGCAGCGCCGGCTTCTTCACGTACGTGACATTGCCACACTCACGCTGTGTAGAGCCATTGTCACGTGATTGGCAACACCGGCTTGCTGTGCCGCGGCGTCACGTGCACCGCGCTGTCACTTGCGACGAGGTCACGCTGGCCAGCCGCGGTGATGCGCAGCACAGGCTGAGCTGGGGTGGTCACAGTTCGGTGGGCCCCCTCACAGACGCGATGACCTGGAGGTAGAGTGGCACGCGGTTCGGCGGGGTGGCCACAGTTCGATGGGCTCCCTCGCAGACCCGATGACCTGGAGGTGGTTCGACAGCGGGACCCCCAGCTTGGTGCGCTTATTCACAGACCCGATGATCTGGTCCACAGACCCGATGATCTGGTCCACAGACCCGATGATCTGGTCCACAGACCCGATGATCTGGTCCACAGACCCGATGGCTTGGTCCACAGACCCGATGACCTGGTCTATCGACCCGATGTACTGGATCACAGACCCGATGACCTGGTCCACAGACCCGATGTCCTCGGCGACCAGCGCATGGGTTGGCAGAGCGACGCTGGAAGCACATCGTTTGTCCAGCAGACTGTTCCCCATGTCGCTGTACATCGCTACAACTATATAGCACGTAGGCTAAATGGGGAGAAAATGGGATTCTTTGAAGGACTACAGATAACGATATCCATTTGTTATGCTTGTTGATATCGCTTTACGTGACACGTGTTCGCCCAAGTGAAACCATGCATGTCGAAGAATGAAATAAGGTCCGTTCTTATTATTTCCAGATATACCCTTCCGAGTGAAAAGGGGAGGGAGGGAGGGGAGGGGGAGTCAGACCGCCACTTCCACATGGTCCTGGATGTACTCACGCAGTCCCATGAGTTGGCAGAAAAACTCCACCACACGAAGGCCGGGGTGAAATACAATCCCAGCGTCACAGGCAGCATGGTTCAGTGCTCCTTACGACAGCCACCCACCCAATGGCTCCGTCGACGAGGTCTCAATTCTACCATAACATACACACGGAAGCCTCGCATCACGTGCCACCTTTCCCAGGCAGCTTCAATACAGCGGCTCCTAAAGCGAGGGCTCCACCCGCACCGGCTCCGGCGACGTGGGGCCGCTGTCTCTCGCCATGCCTGCACACGGAAGCCCCACATCACGTGCCATCTTCTAAAGACAGCTGCAATGCAGCAGCCCCTCCAGCAAGACGTGAACTCGCTTCTCAACGGCTGCCGCACCATCTATGGCGTGAGCTATGGTGTGGTGAGGTGATGGTGGCGAGGCGATTCTCCGAATTTGGTGGGATAATGGCAACTATGGCGCTGATATGTTCGTGCCCGCGAAAAATGGGCAAATAATACCACGTGGATTTTCATTGACGAGGAGCCCATGTGAACTTTCTCCCAACAAACTTACCCAGCGATGACCTGGCCTTCTGTCAACAGCGTATATTTCGAGCTGTTCGTGATGGAGATCGGCTACCACATAGCCATAATTATCAAAGTTTATGAGCAGTGGGTGCACACTATACGCTTCACGACAGATTGTTTTCGCAGCTGCTCCAGCGAGCCACCACACGCCCGCGGGCACGACGTCTGATGTGCCGCCGAGCTAAAACATCAGCAAACACAGACCACCACCGACTGGGGCGTAGCCAGGACTCGGCGACCACGCTTCCGCTTCACCAAGATGTCCCGGCCAATCTCAGGAGCTCGACGTCTCATTGGCGCCCGCCGCCACTTCACAGGCTGCGGCGCGAGAAAAATTTATCAACACCCCGGGCAGTGAATATGTCTCAACAGCGCTCGGTTCCCGCTCGCTCATCACCGTCTGTCAACACCCTGGGCAGTGAATGTGTCTCGACAGCGCTCGGTCCCTGCTCGCCTATCGCCGTCTGTCAACACCCTGGGCAGTGAATGTGTCTCGACTGCGCTCGGTCCCTGCTCGCCTATCGCCGTCTGTCAACACCCTGGGCAGTGAATGTGTCTCGACAGCGCTCGGTCCCTGCTCGCCCATCGCCGTCTGTCAACACCCTGGGCAGTGAATGTGTCTCGACAGCGCTCGGTCCCCGCTCGCCCATCGCCGTCTGTCAACACCCTGGGCAGTGAATGTGTCTCGACAGCGCTCGGTCCCTGCTCGCCTATCGCCGTCTGTCAACACCCTGGGCAGTGAATGTGTCTCGACAGCGCTCGGTCCCTGCTCGCCTATCGCCGTCTGTCAACACCCTGGGCAGTGAATGTGTCTCAACAGCGCTCGGTTCCCGCTCGCTCATCGCCGTCTGTCAACACCCTGGGCAGTGAATGTGTCTCGACAGCGCTCGGTCCCTGCTCGCCTATCGCCGTCTGTCAACACCCTGGGCAGTGAATGTGTCTCGACAGCGCTCGGTCCCTGCTCGCCTATCGCCGTCTGTCAACACCCTGGGCAGTGAATGTGTCTCGACAGCGCTCGGTCCCTGCTCGCCTATCGCCGTCTGTCAACACCCTGGGCAGTGAATGTGTCTCGACAGCGCTCGGTCCCTGCTCGCCTATCGCCGTCTGTCAACACCCTGGGCAGTGAATGTGTCTCGACAGCGCTCGGTCCCTGCTCGCCTATCGCCGTCTGTCAACACCCTGGGCAGTGAATGTGTCTCGACAGCGCTCGGTCCCCGCTCGCCCATCGCCGTCTGTCAACACCCTGGGCAGTGAATGTGTCGACAGCGCTCGGTTCCCGCTCGCCCATCGCCGTCTGTCAACACCCTGGGCAGTGAATGTGTCTCGACAGCGCTCGGTCCACCGACTATAGCACACCGACGCGGCTTCACTTTCGATAACTCTCGCCATGGCACGTGCTGGCCAACCGTTTGGACGTGGCCGATGGAGGCCGTTTCATGGCGGCAATCGGCCAAGCTACGGCGGTCGAATGGTGCCAGTAAATCGGATTGACTTCGTGAGTTGACGTCACGATCCGATGGCCGTGTGACCGCCCAAGTCACCGCATAAGCAACATACATTACCGGCGGAGTCACGACTTGTAGAGCTATACAAAACGACATGAGCGTCTCTCAGCTCCCTCCCGTCCTGAGGGTCGCAGGGTTGGATATGTGCTTAGTAATCATGGATGTTGTGAGGAACATTTTAGGCTAATCGAATACGGAGAGGACAATAGACATCAATACAATTTCAGTTTGCACTTTTCAGCGAATCTTCAGTACTTTATTCGAGAGCAGTTCATCGCCAAACAACGTTGTTCAACCTCCAAGTGATAACAATTTTCCCAGTGTGCATGGGACTTTAACCCGAGCACCATAAAGAGCGTGGCGTCCCATTTTCTGTCCCACGAAAACACTTCTCAAACGATAAGTAAATTCGATTGCAGCACGGGCTCAAGTCCATTCTCAAATAAAGATTTATTAGGTATTGTAAACATTTATTAGGTATTAGGTATTGTAAATATTTATTAGGTATTAGGTATTGTAGCAATATTACGCATATCATTATAATACACATTATGTCTTAGGTGATTTGAAGGAAAAATAATGTTGGAACACCACATTCGTCCAGTGCAAGCGCACATTTCGCACTTGTTGAACAATGGCTTCTGTTGCTGTTGAAGTTGTGGCTTTGGACAGGGAATAATGTTTACATTATTTTTTTTTCACTGGAATTTGGTCCAAATTCTTGCTCTGGTGGCTTTATGAACAAGTGCCGCATTGTTAAGTAGAGCTTGTTGCGTGAACCACACCACCCAATCCATGAATCCCAGTTAAACGGCAGAACTTTGACCGAAAGTTTAGCGTGCTGTCAGTGCACCGACATGGCCGTCCCGGTAGCTCGTGCCCGGCCTTATCAGGCCAGTCGTGAACTGACACTCCCAGCTGGGGGCTAAATGGTAGCGTATGAGGCGTCTCGAACCCTGTCTTGCCAAGACAGCGGAGACCAGTGCAGGCCGGCGCTCCAACCAACCGAGCTGCCAACGGTGAAGTTATTTACTTGCATAGCTAAAAATAAAAACGTAGCCTAACCGAACCTAGCCTTACTTGGCACAGCCTAACATGTTGGAAAGTAACGTAGAGGCCTAGCCTTGGCAATTTAGTGCAGGATTCTGAAGATTATTGTAAGGACACAATACACAGAGGCAATTGGCGGGCCTAAATACATTGAGAGCAGGGGGGATATACCACATAGGGGCACTTGAAAAATGTGAAACTATTAGAAGGGTGCAGCTAATATTGAGGAGTGGGAGGGGCACATTTCCCTTGTATTCGCCTCTGCGCGACACTCGGCCACAGACTCGCATGCCGCGGCCACGACCACAGACTCCCATGCCGCGGCCACGGCCACAGACTCCCATGCCGCGGCCACGACCACAGACTCCCATGCCACGGCCACGGCCACAGACTCCCATGCCACGGCCACGACCACAGACTCCCATGTCACAGAAACGGCCACAGACTCCCATACCGCGACCACGGCCACAGACACACATGCCGCGTCCACAGACTCCCATGCCGCAGACACGGCTACGGTCTCCCATGCCGCGGCCACGGCCACAGATTCCCACTTTCGGGGCGGCGGCCGCCCATGCCGCACGGGCTGGCCGGCCGCCGGCCGAGCACCGGTCCTTCAAGGTGACCGGGAGCTGGCAGCACGACCGGAACACCCCACTGAACCTCATCTTCACGCAGTTTGGAGTGAAGAGTTCGCATCACGCTAGAAGACTAGAACGCTGACTCGACGAAAACGGCGACATTCACATTCAGGATTGATGCAGGGCTCCGTAAAACGAAAATATTAGATCAAATCGCCTTCCATTGCATGATATTGATAAGTTATCTACGACCTGCTTGGTGTGAAACGTTGATAGCATTTCGATGGAATACCACAAACAGTCAAATAACATCGGGGTCTAGGTATGGGATAACTTCTAATGGTAAAAATTCACCAGCATCGATGTAATTGCCCATGTGCTAAAGACTAAAGACTAAAAAGGGGAACCAGGCGTTGGATGATACTCTCAGCAAAGCATCTCTATTTTCAATGTAGAAACCATAGCGTGCTCCAACCACACCACACAAGAAAGACTATGATCAATGTAGATACTAGATAATTGGTGTTTCTCACTCTTAGTCTCATCCGATTGACACAAAAAATCCGTATTCAAGAAAACACTAAGATTAGATGAGACCACATCCGGTCAACCCATGTGGAACGCGAATCCAAGAACGACACGGACCTAACGTGGCCCCATTGACGTCGTACTCCTGCAGTCGAATTAAGTATGAGCGCCAGAGCTCATGTAGCACCCCTAATCACACAATGTACCAGGTTAATCCGCCAGACGGAAACTGATTGCGCAACTACACGCACTCTCGTCGCCGGTAGGGTGTCTCCGGTACTGCGGCGGGCTCGGTCTTGACGTGAGACCCTTGAGAGTCATGTCGCGGCCACTGCCGCCGTGATGGCCACCGTGACGGAGCTGTCCCTTTGGGCATCCGTGCCACGCGATGCGCGATGCAGCACGCGATGCATACGGGCATTTTCGCTCCTCTTCATAGCCGGGACAGGAGAGCAGGACATGCCGCACAGACGAGCTCCGGACCAGCACAAGCCACACCCGCTGACGGTGGCGGCAGTAGGGGAGCGGCCGCCACCGGCCACCTCAAGGCCACGCCAGGAATGGGCGGCGAGGCTGCCGGGAAGTGGACAGACAGGCCGGCGGCACGCCCCAAGGTCCGCAGCCGACCTCCACGCGCGGCCGGCGCCGCCTCTGCAAGACCGTCGCAAGTGCGCCCCGTTTGAACCCGGTCATTATGGCCATCGGAGCGGGAGATGTCGTCGCCTGACTACAAACAGACCGGCCGCGAGTGCCGCACACCGCAGTGATCGATAGTGGCGCCACTTGTTGTCGCCACTGTCACTTTCACTTAGTGGTAGCAAGGTTTGAGCAGAGTCGCACCAACGTGTATCAGCTCGGCTCTGCTTCAGGAAACCCGTGGGTTTCCCTCCCCCGGTATTTCTCTTTCTCTCTTTCTCTTTCTCTCTCTCTCTCTCTCTCTTCCTCTCCTTCTCTCCTTCTCTCCTTCTCTCTTTCTCTCTTTCTCTCTTTCTCTCTTTCTCTCTTTCTCTCTTTCTCTCTTTCTCTCTTTCTCTCTTTCTCTCTTTCTCTCTTTCTCTCTTTCTCTCTTTCTCTCTTTCTCTCTTTCTCTCCTTCTCTCCTTCTCTCCTTCTCTCCTTCTCTCCTTCTCTCCTTCTCTTTCTCTCCTTTCTCTCCTTCTCTCTTTCTCTCCTTCTCTCTTTCTCTCTTTCTCTCCTTCTCTCTTTCTCTCCTTCTTTCTTTCTCTCCTTCTCTCTTTCTCTCCTTCTCTCTTTCTCTCCTTCTCTCTTTCTCTCTTTCCCTCCTTCTCTCTTTCTCTCCTTCTCTCTATCTCTCCTTCTCTCTTTCTCTCCTTCTCTCTTTCTCTCCTTCTCTCTTTCTCTCCTTCTCTCTTTCTCTTTCTCTCCTTCTCTTTTTCTCTTTTTCTCTTTCTCTCCCTCTCTCTCCCTCTCTCTCCCTCTCTCTCCCCTTTCTCTCTCTTCTCTCTCTCTCTCTATCTCTCTCTATCTCGCTCTCTCTCTATCTCGCTCTCTCTCTCTATCTCGCTCTCTCTCTATCTCGCTCTCTCTCTATCTCGCTCGCTCTCTCTCTATCTCGCTCTCTCTCTATCTCTATCTCTCTCTCTCTCTATCTCGCTCTCTCTCTCTCTATCTCTATCTCTCTCTCTATCTCTATCTCTATCTCTATCTCTATCTCTATCTCTATCTCTATCTCTATCTCTATCTCTATCTCTATCTCTATCTCTATCTCTATCTCTATCTCTATCTCTATCTCTATCTCTCTCTCTATCTCTATCTCTATCTCTATCTCTATCTCTATCTCTCTCTCTCTCTCTCTCTCTCTCTCTCTCTATCTCCCTCTCTCTCTCTCTCTCTCTCTATCTCTCTCTCTATCTATCTATCTATCTATCTATCTATCTATCTATCTATCTATCTATCTATCTATCTCCCCTCTCTCTCTCTCTCTCTCTCTGTCCGTCAGCGGGGTCGCTATTGCCGATCGCTGTCACCAGGCACAGCTGTGATCAGCACCTCTCTCACCAGAGCAGCGTTGCGGGCCCCACCATGACGTCTGTGTCCGACTAACGGGTGACAAACTTCCACAGTTATTCACGAAACGGCTGTTGGCTAACGAGATGGAGCAAGCTTATGCGTCGTGCAGTATGTTTCGACCGAGAGGGCAGTGATTAAAATAAAGATACTAGACTACAGCATACCAGCACCAGATGACGCTGGGTGCTTGGGGTTCGACAGTGTCGAATTCTTGTCACAAAAGCACCGGGGAGAGGCTGAACTGGCACTGGTCGAAACGAAGCAGCCCAAAGGACCAGCAGAAACCATTAGCCCGTAAACACAGATAGCCGACTGGCCCTGTAGGAAAATGCTGCTCCACTCGAGACACGCCTCGGAGGATCGATGGACGTGGGAGTTGAGTGGCTCACTTCCACTCCACTGCTCGATTACGGCGTTTTCTCCTTGTACACGCTTTCCGCGACACTTCTACCTGAAAGCGGTGGTTGTTCTTTCTCGGGATCGCTCCAACTAGGTCGCGCTGGGCCGATGAACTCCCCCCAACGTCACCATGATGGCTGTCCGCCACGACGGGACAGTGGCACGGTTGCCGGTCGTATTCTGTGAACTGTAGTTGGCTTCTTTTCATTGTTCCCAATTTTTCTAGTTCTGGAAGTTGTGGAAAAAATTGAACATAGCCTCAACACGCGCCCTGGAAGGGGGGGGGGGGGCGAACCCCGCCCACCCCTCAGGTTTTTCCTAGATAACTCCCGATTTTACCGGCCGATATACGCCATTTTTCCGTATCTGCTTAGAAACGACCGGCGCATTGTTTGAAGCAAGAAAAATGAAAATCGGCCTAAACGTTTTTAAGTTATGGGCCGTTAAAAAATTTAGAATCGCAGCGCTAGACCACACAAATCGGCGCTGATTCGCTTCCCGTTTATTGGCAAAAGCGAAGTGTTCTTGACAAGACTAGCGACTTGTTTGATGCATATTGTTATGCTATATAACTTAAAAGTCATGTTAGGTCACCGAGGTTATCATGACAAGCTATTGGAACCAAATTTGGTGAACTAGAATGTTGTCATAAATGGAAATGTCTGTCATTCGATTGATGTAACATTGCATGTTACTCCCTACACATCCGGAAATCTACTGTTTGTCATTGTGTGCCTAAGCGTTTCTATGCTTTATTCATGCATTTCACTCCTTTCTTTGCGAAGCCGATTGTGCCGAACCGCCCAACGGAGCAGTCAGATTGGCAGCCCGGTTCAGGTAACTGGAACAGGTAATGACCTGATAAAGTGCTCCTATATAGGTGACCTGAGGTCAAATGCCTGGTCTGGCATCTGTGTTGCATGACTAGTAATGTCCAAAACATCATTGAAGCCCACTTCGGAGCATTTAAACACAATGACAGCGATCAATAACAATGGCAAGCCAATCTACGCAAAACCATACAAATTTGCTATTTTGACCTCATTCGACCTTGAAGGTATTGACCTAAGGTCACGGAATTTACACACAATAGAGTTAACTATCGTGCCCATCCACCCTGCGAATTTCGTTGCTCTAGCCTCAATGGGAACAGAGATCTTAGGGGGGTGGAATCCGCCACCTCCCTTCCGTTGAGCGTAATTTTCGGAGGCCCTCCAGGGCGCGTGTAAAAGCTCTGGTGACAACAGTAGTGTAATGGTACGCGCTTGGGTGCAATTATAAGGTCGCATGCAGGAGCTGATAAATTCAGCTCTTTGAGGTGAGACTTTCAGCCCCGTTAATGTGAATGCAGTGAATGGCGGCAAAGTTGTGGGTAAGCCGGTCACACCAAAGGCCAGCCAAGGTCACAAAGGTCGAGCGCCGTGAGAGCGCTCTCGCACCAACAGAAGCCGGGGTCGCTGACAGTGTCCGAGTCGGGTGATTACACTCCGAGCCGGGCGGGCTACACCCCGAGCCGGTCGGCTACACTCCGAGCCTGGCGGCTACACTCCGAGCCTGGCGGCTACACCCCGAGCCAGAGGCCCGCCCGTCCAGCCGCCCGGCCAGTGCACAGTAGCCCGGCAGGAGATACTTTTTAGCACTTCTGTGGGTTACATCAGCCGTCCCCACAGTGCTATGTGCTACTTGCTCATTATGTTAGTCCCGCTGAGCGTGTTCCATAACTCCAAAAAGGTAAGCATTTTTAACAGTATGCACACAATTGCTGGACAGCCTGACGGGTACCGAGCCAGAGTGCCGTACAGCCTCCCGGCCAGCGTATATCGCGTGAAGGCCTCCGAGCGGTACGCGGTATACGCTGGTCGGACCACGTGACCGCCTCCTAGCCAGTGGCGCACGCAATCCTCAGCTGGCTCAAACCGCCGGCTGCACAGCTCAACGACCGTTACCAAATTGGGTCCCGGGGACATGTTCAGGCCGGTCGGGTGCAGGGAAGGTCGGCCCCTTCCTAATGGCCCCGTGAGCAATCGTCTACATGATCGCAATGACGAAAATAAAAAGGCACTTCTGGCCGCCGAGGCCGTTGTCGCGCCCCTAAGAACGTTCACAGGCTCCTACGAACGCGTATGGGCCTTTGTGAACTACCCTATCCTTATTCTATGAGGGTCTTCGGACCCTAAGAACCTCTAAGAGCTCTACGAATGTTCAAGGTCCGAGTGTATACGAACCCATACGAACGTCCCTACGAACGTGTACGGGCCACCACGATCGTCTATGAGCCAATGTCGAGGTTTCCGCAGTCATGCTTAGTAATGTTTATTTTTTCTCGCGGAGAAGCACAGACCAACTTAACCGTTTTTGAATGCTGAATCCACGAACTTTCAAAACAAGCTTTGACATCCTGCAGCTAGATGCATGTTTAAATGGTCTGCATTCCTTGTTTATAGCAGTGCCATATTTACTCACAATTTGAGGAGGGAAAAGACCTGACGAGTGGGGTCCAAATAGTAACAAAATTTTATTTTCGAAGGAAAAATGGACCGGCCCTTCTCGAAATATAGTGGTCGAAGTCCGAAGATTTCAAAATTATGGATGTAGCCTGGGACTCTTTTGCAAAATCCGCCCCCACCTCACCTCGGACTTCGACTATGTCCCTGGCTGGACGTGACTGTTAGCATAGCCTGCCCTGCGGTAAATAGACCCCGAATATTGGCCATATCTTCGCTGAGCACGGTGTCGCGATGGTTTAAAGACATCGTGACTTACCATCGTCAGGATGGGCCGACACTGTCCCGGCACACTGTCCGCTCCGTCTGGCCGACGTTCACTGAGAGCGCGCCGAACTGACCAGTCCATTCCATCTGGTCACTTAATAATCCTGATTTACAGCGGCTGGCATAGTGGTGAGTCTGACGGAAGCGCTGCCACCAGCGTGCAGGCGGCGCACATTACGCGCACGTGACGATGCGACATCGGCGTTGGGAGTATTACTTCAGAAGATCAGAGCGTACAGCGGGCAAGAGTGACGCCGCGTGACACCTCGATCTAGATCGTGATGTCTGAGTCGCAGACCAGCCTCGTGGCAATCGCGACTTCAGCGATTCTGTTTGGTGGGCGGGGACGGAATTCTGGCATCAATGGCGGATTCGGTTATATTGGATTATATTTTGTGGGAGGGGGCGGAATATTGCGCATTACGAATCCAACGATTATATTTGGCGGTAGGAGGCGGATTGTTCTTTCCATCAATGACAGATCCAGCTATTATATTTGGCGGTCAGAGAGGACGGAATTCAGGGAATCAATGGTGGATCCAGCAAATATATTTCGTGGTTGGGTACGAAATCGTGGGCACCGTTTCTTTCCACGTTGTGTCGTAGATCCATATGGATGGTGCATCCCAAATGTCTGTCACTCAAAAACAACATGTTGAAGGAAGTGATGACCGGGGTCGTTTCCAAGACGCTCGACCGCTCATGTCGTTCGTCGGACCAATGTGTCCTTCCGCGGTGCGGTAGTGGGCGGCACAGCCGACCCTACCCCAGGATATTAGAGTCCTGCCACCTGATCGACATCTGAGTTGGAAACTCACTGCTGATCAGGACGAGGAAGGTTTACCTTTGAACACTATTGGTTCTATGCTTCATCAAGATGGTTACCGATTCTTCGAAATATTCGGTGGAGGAGGGGTACGCATGTCCCCTAGAGGCCCCTGTTCACCACACCCATGTCAGTATTACTCACAAGGCCGTGAACAATACTGATCTCTACTGATTCCAGATGCTTTTATGTGTTACAATAATGCATTGCTTTCCCAGACGATGTACTTGACGTGAGAACTACACAAAATAACATCGCAGAATTTGCTACATGGAAGCTAGTTATTTCGACTTTTGGGAGCTTCGAAAGAGAAACCGCGACGTATTGAACGTGGTGGATGAGCTGAGTGCGGTATTATGGTGGGTTGGGCGCATGGGTGAACTGGCTGCCGAAGCGAACCGACTATGCCGACCATATCCGCTTGATATGGTCTATGACGCCGATTATGCCGCTTGATATGGTCTATGATACCGACTATGCCGCTTGATTCAGTCGGATCATTTCAAACGACAACGAAGAGACTTAACAGCGAATAAGGACCATGTCCTATCAACCTGATCATATAAAGTTGTGATTGGTCATAATTAACCCGTAGGTCTTTGTGTTTGAGCTGATTACCCAGCTACCGAATCGCCGCGCCCCTCATTCAATTCCGACCGTAGGTCACGGTGTTTGAATTGATAACTCAGCTACCGAATCATCACGCCACTCATTCAATTCCAACCGTTCGGAAGTTTGCACGGCATCCTTATTCGAAGTCTGCAAACAAGCTTGGTCTTACTTTAGCAAACGTAAAACCATTTCGCTACGGGGATTTCGAGATAGACCTTTCGCTGGACTGGAACTGCGGCTGACGCAACAACGGTACTGCGACATTACTCCACCCACACCGGTGCCCCTACTCACCGGCCCGGCCCACCTGCAGAGAACTGGAGCCACGCTGAGCCGTGAGGGCAACAATCAGTCTTGCGAGCCTGCGGGTCTGCGGGGGCTCGGCCACAAAGGTAGCCAACCGTTTAAACAGTTTTTGTCCCAAACGAAACGGCGTAAAATCGTCAAAGCGTGAACAGCAACCAAAGAGGACGCCGACTTCCTCCCGTGTGTCCTTCCTGCGCAGTTAAAGTGCGCCGCCGCGCCCACACTCACCCCATCCCGGCGGCGGGTGTCGGCGAACTGTGGACCGTGCCGGCAGCTTCCCCGACGGCGGTTGGACGTTGAACGGCCGGAGACCGCGGCCGACGCACAAGACCGTATCACCGGCTAGCCGACAGACGAGCGCACCAGTTCGCGTCGCTCCACACACGCCTGGTCAGCGCTTCACTGCCGAGTAGCGGCGCGCGAGGAGCAGCGGACGTCCAGTGGCGGAGTCAGGCACCGTCGTGGCGGCGCACGTCCCAAGGCCGCGCCAGCGTGCAGCCGCGGCCGGGCGCTCGGCGCTGCTCTGCACTGAGGCCCGACAGGGGTGTACCTGTCGTCTGAATGCCGGCGCGCAAGCCCTGGTTTCAGTCGGGGCCCTCCAATATCGTTTAGCAACAGGTGACGTCACTTGGGCTGGACAATTGCCGAGTCCCATAAGCGCTCCAGCCAAACTTTCGTGTTTGCCACATGACATCTCCGATCTTAAATACCATCACAATTTGACAAAATCGGGCTCATTTGAAAGCTTAAAGAATCTTGTCCACGAATATAAGCCATATTGTTTCCTAACCCTAGGACTTTTCGCTTGGGCCCACGCTGATTGCATTCATGTCGAGCGCCGCAGGAATCGCGCGGTGCCATGGGTAGTAGCAGTATGATGAGACAGACCAAATGAAGATCACGGCTGGGAGGAAGGGAGGGAGGGGTAGGAGCAAGTAAGAGACAACAGTTGCAGCATAATTCCTCCCCACTCGGTGCAGGGGCGTAAACAAGGGTGGGGGCACTGGGGCATGTTCCTCCCGTGGGAAGTCGGTACTCCTCGGGCCAGGAAAAGGCGCCAACATATTTAGGTTACCGGCGGAGGTACCGATACTGGTTGGAATATCATGCCCTATCACCCATGTGCAGATACGGAACCTGCAGCTGGTTTGCAGGCTTGCTTTCAATTTTTCATTCATATACGTCTAGACCAGGGATGTTTTTAATATATATTGTTGAGGGGAAGTGCCCACTCAGTGTTGGCTCCGTCCCATAATAATTTATAATTTGAACATGGCCATGGAGCATGCACTCCATCGATGTGGGACTTCCCATTACCTTCATGTATTTTGCACCCCCGATGATCTATAGTATACTAATGAATAATATATATATATATATATATATATATATATATATATATATATATATATATATATAGAGAGAGAGAGAGAGAGAGAGAGAGAGAGAGAGAGAGAGAGGCATGAGTGTGGCCTTGTATGCTTGTGTGAGTGTACTTTACCCCACAAACACGATGTTAGCTGGCCTCCCAAATCTTTGACATGGAGTCATATGTGGTATCACCCCCAATCAATTACGTCAGAAATTTGTCTTCATGTATTGTCCTTCCCTCCCCAATCATTTTCAGGATATGCGTATGTATGTACACATACTTATATCTGCATGTATATATATATGCAAAGTACTCTCTAAATCCAGCGCTTCATGGAATCCTGCTGGCAAATACTGAAATCTTCGAATGATCATGATCTTTAAATCTGACTGACCCATTAACCGCCTGATGCAACGCCCAGCTTCAGTCAAGTGCATTGTGCAAACTTAGCCAATCTGCGTCATTGCTCATTGGCCTAAGTATTCCATATTCCGACTGACGTTCGAAGTTGTGCAATGCTGCTGGATGCTACGTAACTGAGCTGCCTTTTTCCCGTATTTCGTTAATCACATGGCAATAAGAGAAGGTGGCGGAAATCAATGGTAGGCTATGTGCATGATGGATACAGTTCGAAAACAGCTATTGCTTAATATGCACTAAATAATGCGGTGAGCTTGTCGTCCGGGTTCAACGCAAGGCAACAGGAACAGACGTGCTGCCACGAGGAAGAGTCCGGTGCTTGTCTCGATATCACCAGTCGTGACCCGGGTGTGAATAAATGACAACCACCTTAGCAGTTTGTCTTTTTACTCTTGCTGGAAAAGACTAGACGTCCGATATCAAATGTTCAAGCAGGTGTCAAGACATGCAAACGTCGTGCAAACAGCTCGTTCCACAGTCAAAACTACTGGGGCTGGCTCATAGGGCTTCGATATACTAGTCTAATGCTATGCTCAAATCATAACTGAAAAGTACATCAGTCACACTCCAGAGTCAGTGGACTTGGTTCACCTTCCCACCAGAGCTCCAGACACACCTTCATCAGAGCTCCAGATACATGGTCAGCGTGGGACGGTTGAAGTAATCCAGTACATTCACATAATACTAACAAACATTATGTAGCGAAGTCAAACCGGAATACCAACTAAGCATCGACAATGAGGTCACACATATACCTGAGATCGCCATCAGGTATCACCAGCACCATCAAGCACATATCACCACTGTTGCCACATCACCGGCTCACTGGGCGAAATACTGGCGCTTACGCCTCTCACGCCTCGCCAAAGATTCCGAGCACGCGGCGCTGTTTATTGCCCCCATCCGAACGAAGATGCGGATGCGGGAGAACGGCCGGATCACGCTCAGGCTTAACTCGGGGAACTTGCTGGACAGCACTCGCATCAGGCCCATCACAACACCCTCGTCCCGACTCAGTCCATCAGGCTCATGGGCATGTTGGAGGCAAAATATTTCTTCCATGTCCCGGAAGATGTCTCTAAATAATGCGGACGGTATTGTCAGCCCACTAAGGCTCAGCATCTGTGTCCAGAGAGTCTCCCTTGGGAGATCCTCTGTATATGCTGAAGGCATACCGAGAGACCGGTCACCCGACTTACGTGCCACATAACCCGCTACGTGAGTCATGGCGCTGGACGTGGCGGGGACTCCGGTATTCCGGTCGACAGGCGCTCCTGCTGCAGCAGCAGACGGAGGTGGTTTGCTCTGCCTGCTGTTGGCTTCCTGAAGAAATTATCTGAGCTTTACCAGGTTCTCATCTGGATCTCGGTCGGTGAGCTCCTCGGGCAGTGTGGTGGCGAATCGCTGGATGTCTGCCACCATCTCAGCGCAGGTGGTGGCCTCCAGCTCAGCCTGCAGCTCCTGCAGTTGGGCCGTGACCTCTGCTGGGTCCGCTTCTCCCGTGTCCGCTGTATCTTCACAGTCACGGTCCAGCGGGTTGCCACCTCCCTGAACCACGTACAGCAGTAGGGGCACACGAAGGCGACACTTAGCCTCTAACGCCGTTGGATTGAGATGTGATTCATCCTTTCCCCGAATCACGCCAAACATACCCTCCAGACGGTCCTGCGTGAGTCGGCGTGTAAGCAGGAACGTGTCTGGTCCGAATAGTCCCTGCATGTCAGCCAGGAGCCCGCGCACCGACGCAACGTTTACAAGCATTCCCTTTTGGAAGGCATAGACGTGCTTCGCCGTACCGATACGCATGCTGGCGACCTCCTCCTTCGCCTTCTCGAGGACTTCTTCCTGCGCTGGACTTCCCGGTATCCGCGTCGGAGCACCTTGGTGTTTCCTGGGAAGCCCGCGTTCATGATGTCCGAGTAGGCGTCGAACAGATGCAGTACGCGTGCCTCCTCTTCGTGGCCGGACATGTAGCGCTCCATGGCGAGTGCGCTTGTAGTGCTGATAAGCTGGAAGGCCGGCCGGACCTCCTGTCGTCCCAGTCCGGTCACCTGTCGACACCAGGGTGTCGACAGGTGTTGGGCACTGGGGTACTGTTTTACGTCACTTTACATGCACATGAATTCCCATGTCATTTTTGGTATGGTACTCTACCATCTCCCTCCCCGACCCATATATAGCGTATAGAAGCCTTTTTTACTGGTGTAACCACATCCATAATAAACAGATATTCCAGAGTAGCACAAGCAACACCATGATGCCCCTATCTAAGCACATTTTCTTCAACACAGGCTAAACCAATCGATATATTGGTGACGTTGTCGATCTGGGAAGTATACTCAATGCATGCAAAACACAGAAATGCATTTATTCCTAGGCATGCATTGGTTAGTCTTTGGGATGTTCACTACAACCAATTGTAACTATGTGTAAGCTACGAAGTATGAAGAGTACTATATAAAGTATGAAGAGGTTATGAAATTAAACTCAAGCTGATCATTTTCAGTGCAATGTTATTATAAATTAATTATGGAATTAGGTACGTTCTTTTGTGTCAGCTGCAAGCCAAACATAAACGACACAGGGAAACAGTTGTGCTCCTAAGTGGCAATTGTCTCACCTCTACATGAGTTTGTAGGTGAAGGTTTCGCAGGACCTCGTACTCTGAGGAGCCGTCAATTGCGAGGAGTTCCCTTATCAGCGATCGGTCCACTGGTTTGCCACTGGCAGTATGCAGGCCACCATCCAAGATGTTATTCCGGAGCCGCTTACTCAGGTGTGGTGGATCGGCGAAGCACCAGATCCGCCTGGCGGAACACAAACTTACTGCGTGTTGCATATCTACACAAATCGATGTTTCAATTCAATGCTTCCTTTCTGTATTTATCAATAATTGCATGCCTATTATCAATCGAAATATGGGAAGTGCAAAGTAGATACGTACAAGAAGTTACCATTACATAGATAATATAAACTAAGGGGTGCTGGGTAGAGGTGGTAGACGAATCCAGAGAGACAAACTACGGGATACTCTCCACCGCCTCCATCGAGGTCGAAAAAAATGAGTCTTCAGGTGCCCATGGTGGAAGTTGGAGTGCACCCCACCCGCTAACTTCGGTAAAACACCGGTTCCTTCAGATATATATCGCATCTGTCCGAAGACATGTGACACTCTTATCCAAAATGTCTGGATTCACCTTGAAATAAGAATACTACCATAAACAAATTCTGCCAAAATACAATAAAGCAATACGGCCAAAAAAAAACAAACAATGCGGCCACGTCGTTGGTGTAAATAAGTGGCATGCAAGTGTACACACAGTATCTGCCACCTGGTGCAATTTTCTGATGCCATCATCGCTTCCAACCACTTTCAACATGAATGTCACTTGAACAGTATCAACGGCCGCCCTGTCATAAAATCAGACAAACTACTTCATAGGTGCATATGAACCGACAATTGCCGGTGCATGAATCTTTAGATCGTTTCTTGGGTATGACGAATACTTAAGTTCTACTTGTTAACTCAAAGCAGCTCTTTACGGGCAAAACGCCCCACTGGGATGGCCCCATTGTTGATAAATTTCGCAAGTTACCTGAATGTTGTGGCATGACAAGTTTTTTGTCATTATACCACTTTCGAAAAGCGAATTGCCGCCCCGGTAGCTCAGTTGGTTAGAGCGCTGGCCTACACTGGTCTCCCCTGTACTGGCAACACAGGGTTCGAGTCGCTTCGCGCGCTCGCATTTAGCCCCCGGCCGGGAGTGTCAGTTGGCAATTGGCCAGATAAGGCCGGGGACCAGCTACCGGGCGGCCGTGTCGGTGCATGGGCGGCACGTTAAACTTTCGGTCTAAATTCTGCCGTTGAGCTGGAGTTCATGGATCGCGTTGTGGGGCCATGGTTCACGAAACAAGCTCTGCTTAGCAATAGAACCCTGGTTCCTCAAGCCACTCCAGCAACAATTCGGATCAAATTTATTGGAAAAAAGAAAAAAATGTCAAACCCATGCTGGAGGAAGTCAAGACGTTTGGAATTTCAGCATCTCAGTGAGGAAGTAAGTGGAGGAAATGGCGTTCATACCGGCTGCATCCATTCCAAATAGAGCTCAATTTCCAATACATGAATGTATGTCTCACATTTGCGCCAGTATAAAGTACTATGCTCACCTTGCTGGGTCAGCTGGGTTCATGATCCAGGTCTGATCGTCGTGTGTGACGCCGATAGTGCGCCACAGCCCCTGGTTGCTGCCGCCCAAGTCGTTGACGGTGGCGACAACCCTGGCTCCAGCCTTCTCCAACTGGACGATGAGGACGAGCAGCATCTTACTGCTTACTTCGTTACTGCTTGGTCAAAGCAGAACTGCACTGGCAGTTTCCAATCGGAGAAAATGCCGTCGGCCATCAGTACCTGTAGGTGTTTGTGAGGGCTGACGACCTGGTCCAGCTGGGGGTCATAACTTTCACGACCCATCAGGTCTATTTCATCGAACATGAGGACACATGTGCGATCACGTTCCGATAGAGGAGCCAGGAGCTTGCTCAGCATATCCACCTGGCACTGACCTGGACGCAGTTTAACATCTGACAGCCACTTCTGCAGGGTGGTGAGACCTGGAAGTGGGTGGCCCTCGTGGCGAAGCCAGTTATACTGGCGACGCGACGTGTTAAGGCGCACCTCCATCGCCCGCAGCATAGTTTCCTCATCCCAAGGATGTGGCCGGACCCCAGCAGTGAGGTACAGTGCCTGAAGACAAGATCATTCCTGTAAACTTGCAATCATTCTCATAATTTGACAGGGCTGTGACACAGGGTCACAGTCCATAGAGGACATACATCAGGTTAAAATGCTACTGTACCACACATTCATTTCATTCGGGAGTCTGCTTTTTCACTTGATCCACATTACATGAATACAAAGGAAGTTGAACAATATGAATACAACGTCCCAAATACGAAACAGTAGAACACCTGGAAAAACGCAGTTCTGGGGTGCTTTAGGTTCTAGCACAAACAAAAGGTCACATGCACACACTGACACACACATACCCAAATGTCTACAATTTGGTGTCAATATCAGTGGTGCCTGTTCGCAAGACATTTGCAAGGAAACCAGATTGAGGAGAGTACTAACCTATGAAACCTTGCTTTGTAAGTGCCATGGGGGCAGGGAAGCAAGCATAGTTGACATCATCGTCTATACCAGTCAGCTGCCACAATACATTGTTTTGTCAGCATCCATTTTTATGAGCATAGCATGTCATGCAATTTGGTACATGCTTCCAACCATACCAACCACTTCACAACAGCATATACCAGAACTTGCATTGGTATAGGCCTACACATTAAGAGCACAGTGTGCATCTTAGCTACTTCCATTAGAGCAAATAAACATGCAACTGACCTGTTGCTCAGTAAAGAGGCCAGTTTTCACTGTTGCTGCTGGAGAACCAGCCTTCCGCAGCTCCTCCACTTGGGATCTGAGAAGATGAAATGGACAATTGCTATTCATTCACAAGGACTTCAACCACTAAATTGCGGAAATTCCAATTAATTCCGATGTTTGCATTTTTTTAAAAAAATGTTTGCATCCAAATAACTTTTTGAGAAGTACAACATAATCCAATTAAAGCTGATTAACAGGGGCGGGGATGGCCGAGTAGTTAAGGTGTTGGGCTATGGGTACCAAAGGTCCCGGGTTCGACACTAGCGCTGCTCGGAACATTTCTCAATCCCGCGGCCCACCGGCGAAACAGCGTGGGCGGCGCCATTAGCCGTGAATGTGCAAAAAGTGCGTGATGAACCACCCAATAAACAAACAAACACAACTGCTTAACATATTTTTTGCATCTCATGTACTATCGTAGTGTTCTTGAAATAATAACATTAGAACTATGGGACTTCTAATTGAACCACCCCTGAAAGGGAAAGGGATACATCAAGACAAAACCATGAAGGTGATTGCTGCTGTAAACCAGCAGGCAATTAGTACATGAATGAGCCATGTACATGTATCCATTGCGTGAGACGAAACGAAATGTACGACCCTCAATATACCAATATACCACACGCAAACGACGTCTTGGTATATCACATAAAATTACATAAACATACATTATATTTTATGTCTTACGCGTTACATTCGATATATGTCTATATATGTGCGTGCATGTATGTGTCGATATATATATGGACCATCGGCCCGGGCTTCCTCAGTGTATTCTATCTTGACCTAGTTGATTTCTGGTTTGGGGTTTCTTGAAGTGTCTGCAGCTATGAGGTTTTCTGTGATTCAAGTGTATTTTTGCACGCGTTTTTCCCGCGTTTTTTCAATTGTTAACCTTGCCATTTTTTATATCACTCCCGATGATGGCCCCTGGCCGAAACGTTGAGTAATATAGCATAATCCCTAACGCTACTTTTGATGTTGAGTAAACTCAGCACCTCCTGGTATATTGAGGGTCGTACATTTAGTTTCGTCTCACGCAATGTCTAAAACCCAGGAGCACCTAAAAGCCATTCTTCGTTGTATTATACATGTATCCAGTTGTAATCAACATGAAAGCTCAGCCATAATATAACATTGCGAATTAAGTAAAGGGAAGCACAATCTAAACTTGCAAGTATTTTTTTTAGGTGCACACAAAGCTATCAAATATCAAGTTTACTTTTTATGTACAATCTTAGATCATCAGAATATAAAGTGGTGATGAACTAAGATTGTCTTGGCTCATCTTAGCTCTTAAGTCTTAACTCATCAGAACTGTATGCACACAAGTGATACAACATGATACAGTTTCTTCAATGTGCTTATAATTATGTTCAGATGCATGGACCCATAAAAGATGACATACACATGCAATGACCCACAGTAGCAACACTTTTACATACGTCACTTGGTTTTTATCAGTAGCTATGACCAGCTCTGTTGGCTCCAGCAACAGATCAGCAATCTCTGCCAACTGCTCTCTCTCATTCTTTTTTTGCCAGAACACCAGATTCAGAAGAAGAAACACTGAATGGCAGTGCAGGATTTCCATATTTTTTATTGGTAGTGGAGTACAAAATTTTTAGCTGGAGTACGAATTTTTAAGCTGGATTCCAAAAAAATAGCTATGAACTTGCTGACAATTAACCTTGTTTTAGTGGGACTGAAAACCAATGTTAGCATTTTTGTATGCATAAACATCTTGGCAAACTAAGCCATGTAAAAAACTTTGCTGCACTAAAAAAATGAATTGTCCATAACCAGGTAGTATTGCTTTAATGGGATTAAAAATAAATGTTAGCATTTCATGCTGTATGTACCATACAAACATATATGTACATATAGCTAACTGCTAAGTCAGCAATATGTCAGCAAGCTAAGTCATGAATAGGTGCAATTGTGCCAAGGAATGCAACCTAGTGGGAAATACCCTCAGTAGCCAAAGTACTCAAAAAAATATACCCATGATATCTGCAAAGTGTATAGATATTGCCTGAGTGTAGGTGGGTGATGCATTCCCAAAGTTCAAAGTTTCCCAAGGTTTGTGTCATGGAAGAGGGCAAACGGATTTGGAGGTTGCTCAGCCTTCCACTATTTTGGATTTAAAGGCACCGGATTTCGACCACAATTTTTTTCTTCAAAATGGCCTTTTTTACTCAAAAAATAAAATGATAAGTGATCAATTTAATTGTCCTGTAGAGGGGGCACAACCAATGAACACCGTTTCTCAGTCACATGATTTCAACCCTAACTCCTCCACCCTGCTCGACAGGTTTTATTTTGGGTATCTTTTTTTAATTTAATTAAATGCTTGTTAAAAAAATGAAAATCCCCTGATAAGTCACCTAAAGTTGCTGAAAATACGCTTTGTGGAAATCACGTTAAAATTGCAAAATTTTCTAATTTCAGACATTTTAGTTCATACCACCCGGTCCCCACTACGCCAACGTTCATGCACGTGCACGCCCGCCTCGTGCGTTCGGCGTAATCGTCACACTTCGTGCGAGTTTGCGGTTTCTGCTAGGCCTCCTACGATTGGTTGATTGAAACCACATGGTAGTCTTGCGCCATATTTTACGCCCTTGAATGCCTCACATGGGCATCGCTGCGAAAGTTCAATTAGTTCAATTTGATGATTAGTTGTCTTCTTCCAACATTTTCTCGTGGTTAAGGAATCCGAATTCCCGCTAAGACTTCATGCACTTCATCTCTTTGGTTAAATATACTCCCAGTCTGGCTATCGTACCGAGGCCCTGGGTCGGCGTTTTTTTAGGGGAGAGGGAATCCGTTGAGTTTTTATGCAGCTACGGACGCATTTGAAGGCGCCAGCCAATTTTTGTTAATTTTGTCAAACACATTTTTAAGACCTCGCCTCTCGTTAGATATTTGTTGTTTTCATTCGTGCGCCATGGATTCATTCATGGATGGCCGGTGGGTAGAGGTTGGGTTTGGGGGCAAAGGGCTCGGGTTCACCGCTTGCGCCGTTTTTCAGACATTTCCCCCCCCCCCCCCCCCCGGGAAAAAGGGGGGGGGGGGTGGGATAAAAAAATTAAAAAAAATTTGAAAAACAAAAAAAAAAAAAAAAAAAAAAGGGGTAGAGAAAAAAAAAAAAAACGGGGATCGAAGGGAAGGGGGAAGAAAAAAAAAAAAAAATACTTTTGTCAGGTATCGGAGCGCTTACGGACGCCCAAATGTGTTAGCTTAGGGCCCGACCTTCTTGTCCTTTAGGCCTATGATGCTTTTTTTGGCGAGCCCAGCCTGTTTTTGAAGCTCTCATGCGGTCTCATGGCCCTAGTATGGTTTGAAGTATTCCGGTGTATTTTTAGAACCCCTGGTGTTTTCATTTGGGGGTGCAACACATGTTTGAAAACTCTGCAAGGGTGCTGCTTTGGTGTGCTTATTTGGGGTTTCTGTCACACATTTGTGGGACTCAAGCACAACTTTCGGGTTTCCGTAGCGACCTTTTGAGCCAAGTGACGTGGTTCTGGAGACCCGATGTCAGTGCCTCTGCGCTCGACGCGATTTTTGTACCTCTTGCGATTTTTGTATGCATTCAAATCTCGACCTGATTTTTGGGAACCCCGGCGCCATATTTTGTGTGTCCTGTCCTGCCGCGCTTGTTCAAGTGTCAGTACGCATTCTTTGTTGCCATATGCAATTTTTGAAGGCATCTGGTGCTATGTTTAAGGATCCAGAGCGACAGCGAATCCTGGCTCCAACAGCCAAACAGCCGAACAGCTCAACAGCCCAACACCGCTTTAGCTGCGCTTGCGTTTCAACGCTGCTCTCCATTCCCGGTGGGCTAGCGTTTCAACATGCGTGTGTGTGTGCATACGTGCTTGTGCGTGCAATCTGGATTTGATGCCGTAGCAGAGGCTTGTGCGGTGTGCTGCGAACGCACGCACTTGTGCGTGCATGTGTGATTGTGAACCGCACTTGTGCATGCGTGCAAGTGTAGTACGCACGCGCGTTGCGCATGTCCATCGACATCCTGTTATTTGCCGAATTGTGCGAAGCCCGTTTCAATGGTGTTTCTCCAGCCACTATCTCCTTTCGCTGTTTGACTTCGTCGCCGGCTATCTGTTTGGACAGAGCACCCACCACTGCCTCCTGCGCTATGTCCTCTATCACGTCACCTCTATCATGTCGTCATCATCGGTCGCATCACTTGGCAGGACCCCTTGGAACCGGTGGTGCTCGGAGGCGCGGCGCCGTAGGCTGTCGCTGTTGGAGCGGGCCACCTCCACGCCGGCCATCGTCGCCGCTCAACTAACTGACGAGCAGATCCGTCTGCTTTCAAACATTCACGCCACCTACAAGGTACGCCACCTGCAGGGTACTAATGTCCAACATCCATCACACATACTATGTCAAGCGTATACCTTTCGCATAAGATATAGTGTAAACTAACGTTTACAATATATCTTATACGGGCAGTAAGACCCGTCGCGGTGTCTTACTGCCATAGGTATGTGGGGGTGCCTCTGAACATGTAACACAATTCGCGCCGGGCTATGACCGAGGCGCTGTTCGCGCTGGATATCGACCGCAACGACAGCTGTGACGCCGAGTTCGCCCTGGCCGTCCATATGGAACCCTACCCGGGCGACGTGGTGTCCCTCTGGGTGTTCGTGGCAGCACTCGCTCGCCGACGCCAGAGACATCTTTCAAACGTTGCTGCAACCTTCGGTCGCTTACCCGCTCACGAGGCGGCGCTACCGCTCTCGTGGTTCGTGCGAGAAGCTCCGGCTAGCCATGAAATGCATACCGGATGGTAGTGTATCCGAGCTTCAGGTCCATCGTGCTGAAGAGAAAATGGATGGCATTCTGATGTCATGCTAGGTATTTTAAGTTGAACTCGTCACTCCGGCTAGCCGGCGCCGTTTCCGGCGTCACTAAGTTGCGCCACAGATGACCACGTCTGTAGTCTCTACTGACTCAGGTGTGTCCACTCGAACAGAGCTGAGAATAGCTGTCCAATCCGGCCGTCCAGCTCGTGTGTCTCGCGCAGCACTGCCGGCTCAACTCAGTCTTCAAATACGACGTTTGCATTATCACCGTTACTATTTCCATTTTATACCATGCAGCGTGTCTTAACCCGCGCACGTCCGGGGGGGGGGGAGATATCTGCCCCCTCCGGTTTTTCCTCATTTGCCGCCGAACTAATAGGGTTAGCAAAGCCAAACCTCGCATAGCTGTTCATTGGTCTTTCGCGCATATGCTCATACATTTTTAATCCTGGGTCATCTCAGGTCAGGTCATCAGGTCAGGCGAAGTGACCAAACTACATTCGGAGTTCTAGGTGGCATAACTTCCACAATAATTGGGCGCTTGATTTCAAACTTATAGCATGTCATGATCTCATCAGGGGCCATAGTATGCATATCGTTTTTTCGTAACGTTGACCTTAGGTCAGGTCGCTTCTATGGCTTCTCCATTATAGGGCTATGGTAAAATAAACAAATGTTTCCTAGTTAGATATTTGCGCTCGGAATGATCTCACAACGGTTGTGGCATGTAGATGGAAGCTATGCTCAATGCTACCGCTGAAATTTCTGCTCAGTGACCTTACCAAGGTACCTGAGGTCACCTGAGATCACTACACATTTATGCGCATTACATCGCACTGCATTGATCTAGAAGGCTGAAATTACCGTCATTGTGCTCGTGTCGTCAAGACGTGTCGATTGGTACCTTACATGACCACCCTAGGCCTTGACCTGAGGTCATGGCTTCATGACCTTGACATGAGTTTCGGTTGACCTAACCTTAGATTACAACGCCTATTGTCGGTAGCGCATGACAAGGACTGTCGAATAGAGTTCACCATTTGTTTCTATCTGTTACATGTCGTGAGATACGTGTCAATATCTGAGTCCCACCTGATCTGATCGAATTTGATCTATGATGGCCCAGTGACCTGAATGATGACCTGAGCGAAAATTATTACCAAAACACTTTCGATAGAGCCCGTTACCAGCTATCCAACGCCGTTTTCCGTTTGTCGTTAGCTAGGATAGTTCCAGAGATCTTAGGGGGGCAGACATCTGCCCCCCCCCCGGACATGCGAAGTTGGCGCGGACCGCCGGACGTGCGAGTGTTAAGTCACGTGTAAGCGTGTTTTTAGGTCCCCAATGGAAGTCGTATTGGCACACCGTTGAAAAACTGGCATTCGTAGCACTCACTGTTTGTGTAGACTACGGAAACTTTGCATATACAATATCCATCATTCTCTCGGCCAGTGTAGGTCTATTAAGTTCAGTCATTGATCTCTGAGGCCTGTTTCGGTTCAGTTGCACCTCTCAGTGTTGAATTGACGGCTTCCACACGTGGCTGAATGATATGTGTGTGTAGTTCGATCCATAAATGTGTGCGTCATTACATGAACAGACTAGTCATGTTGGAATTGATGATCTAGTCACCTTGTATCAGCACGAGCGTTCTGTAGCCTCGTCTGATCTGGTCTTGCTTCTATCGCTGGCCTGGTTATCCCTAATCTAGTCAATTTGAGTCAGTGTATACTAAGTACACCCTGTAATATTTTAGCTGCCGGTATATCATTCGCATGCATCGTTGTGGAATTGTGCAAGTATTCTGCGACGCTGTGTGATATAACTGTGTGACCACCATAATACATCATAAAATATAAACCCCATGAATGTGTAAAATGACCCGTGAATCCCAGTTGCTGACATGCTTGCAAGGGTCTGGAGTGATTCCATTTTCCGAAGCGAAAAAGAAACGTTGTACCTATGCGTCCACAAGTTCGTTCAACACAGCCATTCTTCATCGGCGACGTTTCAACGCCGGACTACAATAAATCAGAATACAGTTATTGGTGCTGCAGCATGATGCAGCCAACACGCTCTCGACAGTGTTCAACGGGCGCGCTCCCAGCAGCGTCGTGATATACACATCTCCATGGACCGCTGATTACGACACATTCGACTATAACGGACATCTCAGCACAGTACAAAACCGCATCAGAAAGTTGAACAATCCTTCAGTCCGATCTACTTCACTCCCGCCACCATGCAGGTGCCCGATGGCATTGAATGCGATTTTTATCTACTTCAACCGGCTAGTCATCGTCTGCTTGGCAACTATGCTTGCACACGTAGTTGTTAGGCTTCCTTGTTGCGGGATCACAAGCATTGTTGTCGGCATGGCTAAGAAATCGCGGAACCAAGGCCATCAGGATCTGCTGCTCTTCACTGCGCTTCTACACCGATGCCTCTGTAACTCCGCTCAGTAAAGCGGCACGGGGAGAACAAAGATCCAGTCGATGGGTGACATTCTGCTGCGGTTGACATTCATCGAAAGTCTGCACCACCGCCCCCATTCCCCCCGACAGAGGGGGCAGTTGGCTCCTCCTGTGAGGTTGTGGGGCTCACAAGAACCACACAGTGGTTGGGACAAAACTGCACCTGACCCCTTAAAAATCCCACCGTTTTCCCCAACTACACACCGAGGCACCCGAAGAGTACATTGAGGACACCAAAAAGTCATGCAGGGCTCCTGTAAATGTCGTCTGGGGCCCAAAACCGCACTGAGGTCCCAGACAATCGCACTGGGCTCCCCAAAAAGAGTTGAGTAGCCTAGGAATGCACTTTGGCCTTCAAAAAAACACATGGGATGGGTTTCCAAAACGTCACCTAGGTGTCCCTGAAAATTACGCTGGGAGCATGACAAAATCGGGACGGCGCCAACAAAATGGCGCCCAGAGCCGAAAAAAGTCCGGTGAGCCCATACAAATCCCATTAGTCAGCAAAAATCTTACCGGGGCCGTTGAAAGTCACGCTGTAGACCCCACATGGTCGGCCCGAGACCACTTGAAACTACGCGGTGGGCACCAAAAGGTATGGCCGTAACTCCTGAAACTCACGCTTGGGTCCAAGAAGTATCGCCCAGGCCTTTGGAAATGACGCTGGCGGACCAAATGGACGGCCCAGTAGGGTAGAACGTCAGAGACGAAATATTTTCCGGAAAACCGCGTAGTGGGATTTTGCCTTTCATAAGGAACATGAAACATATTTTTTAAATTTGTATTAAACATTTTTCTGCGCAAAATCGCACTTTGAAATCCAAAATTTACCCCAAAATATGCTAAATTTGTTCTCACTTCCTTCCAAATTAAGATGGAGCCATGAAACAAGCTATATCATGTTGCACGGAACGAGATGAATCCATCGATACCAACCATGATGACCTAAGATCACGGGTTCTCGCTCGAGGTCAGGTCATTGACTTCAATTTGGCCAAAAATCGATATTTTCGTAACTTTCCGGGGTGTATCTTGTGACGGTTACGCAAGAAATGAACAAGATTTGGAATATATTACCGATATGGCTATTGCGCAGCTTGTGATATTATCTAATGTGGCATTATCTAATCTTATCTAATACTATCTTATATTTTATCTATCTAATCTAATATTATCTGATATTATCTAATCTTCTCAAGGTCGGAGGTCAGGAGAGGTCAAAGTTCAGAGGTCACAGAAGGTCAAATTTGGAAAGTGTCCGAGATTCCCGGTTTGAAAGTTCCAGATGTAAATGTAGGTGCAGAATTCGAATCTAGAACTAAAAATTATCATAGCTGATCATAAATCCTCTTTCATGTGAACAAGTATACGGATGATACATACGACTATATTTATCATTAACAAGAATCTAAGTCATATATCGAACGGTCACAGGTGTACATTTGTAACAGACGACAGGACAAAAATGTGCATGCCATAGGGGAAAGAGGCCTATCGGGTTACAGTCACAGACAGCTGCTACCAGTGGTGCTACTGCACGCATACTACGTTTGCTTTCTCCTTACTCCTCTATGATCTGTTGCATTCGCATCATGTCACGTTTAGTAGCAAACACTGGCAGCAGCTCCCTGTGAACGGCTCGAGCCCGAATAAATCCGTCTCGGCGGTCGAACCCTCATGCCCTCGACTCAATGACATCTTTCCCAATCATATGCATCGACCCCTTCATATCACTTGACTTCTGCCTTTGGCTCATGAGGAATTTGAGTTCAATGCGTGGAATTTTCCGCCTTCGGGGGCGGCTGCACTCGCAGTGCGCCTCGATGTCACAGCCCTCGCAACCCCCTTGATCGCACGCCACAATCGGACATTTACAACGCGACAAATCTAGAAGTTTGTCTAGCCTGTCGGTTGCCTTTTGCACCTTTTCTTCGACGTTACTCTTCTTCTGCCGATGTCGCATGCTATTTTCAGAACTGTCTCGATATCCCTCTGTAGTTGTCGCTCACTTATAACGACTGGTGAACGGAACTTCCTGTTAGCTCTTTGCCAGATAGTCATAACTTCTACGGCACGTTCTTTGGCTATGTCTGCATAAGGAATGTTCCTCTTATCGGCTAGATCTGTGCTCCGTGCTGTGCTCTGTAGGAATAAGCCATGACGTAGGACTTCCCTCAACGTTGGAAATTCGGATCTCACAAGCTTGTGAGCGGAACGGCAAACGATAAGAGGAACATTCCCTAGCGAGCGAAGTGTAAAGCTGACCATGGAGTCGGCGGCAGCTGTAACCGGCAGGGACCGCCAGGGCGGCTATAGCCTGAATAAGGTGGCCTTCCGTCGCCGGTTCCGGGCCAGTGAGTGAGTGAGCGCCGCTGTGGCGAGTCTCAGCACGGCGGACTGTTGCGGCGTGCCCCGGTGGCGGCGGTGGAATGGTGATGACAGATGATCCGACGGAATACGCAGAATACACCTTTTACAAAATACATACAGATATGAGTGGTGACACTGGTTTCATGTTGATTACCTCGTTGCGATTTAGGCCAGGTTTTGCAGGGCATGTTCTGCGCAGTACCACCTCTTTTCAACCAACATGTGCAATTATTTCACTGCAATATCCGTTACCATTCTTGTGTATTTGCATCTCGAATTCAAATAAAACATAACCGATAAGTTAGTTGAGACGGTACCAGTGCATCAAGACGCCAAACCACGTTTGGTGGAAAGTACAAACGCGTCCGTCATAAGGCATTTGGAAGGCAGCCGGGCTCGCTAGGCCTGCCATCTGTTGGCAGCCCTGGGAACCGCTCGAACCTTCCCTACTTCAGAAGACGAAATCTGAGGTAGTAACCCTGGATAAAAATTCCATTAGAAACCATTAGGAACCATTAGGATTTTCCTAATGGTTTCAATGGTCCCTAATGGTTTGACTGTTTCCTAATGGAATTTACCTGATGGTGTAGTGATCCCAATGGTCCTAATGGTATTCTGACCAGACCGATCGAGTTTCCATTCGGAATCTGGTGGTTGTGTCGCTTTCCTAGTGGAAAAAATATTCTGAATGGTTTTGATGGCAGTCTTTAGACATGCATAGATTGCCGTGAAATTTGTTTAATGCTTCCTCGGAAACTCCCACAGGACCTACGTGCTAGCAGATCTAGGGGATAGAGACATGGGGGCCATGGCCCTCCCCGCAAAGCGACATGAAGAGGGACCAAAATATCTCACCACCACAAAATTTTAAACTTTAAGAAGTTTTGCTTGGGGGATGATGGTCACAAAATACACAACAATGTGATGAACTTAATCTGGATCGGGGAATTCGCTTCTCAGAATGAATGCATTCAAAGTTCACCTGGCGAACTATAATCAGCGCCGTCTCGCGCGGGTGGGGGGTGGGGGTGGGGGGTGGGGCGGTCTTGAACCCCCCCCTCAGGTTGTTCGCGGATAGTGAAAGAATTCATTATCGCGACAACGCGCCGTAATTTGGCATACCTTTTCCCACATCAATTGGGCATGTTGTGTCAAACTTTTGAAGTCAGGTCATCTAGGGTCAACGAGTTAGTCTAGGTCAAGTGAGGTCACCTAAAAACGTTCAACCAATCGTCAAGCTTTAACTGATACAGATATTTTAATAAAACTTTCAGCGTTTGCCTATCTTTGGACTTAGGGAACCATTAGGACTACTAGGTATCATTATGACCATTAGGTACCATCAGAATTATTAGGACCACTAGGTACCATTAGTACCACTAGGCACCATTAGGACGACTAGGCACCATTAGGACCACTAGGTACCATCTGGACCATTAAAGACATAAAGACATAAAGACATAAAAGATTAGTGCAACTATGAGCCACAAGGGCCCTTCTTGGTTGCACTCTGTACACTGAACCAATTGCCCACCAAATCTGTCAATCAGCCCTCCCTGTAATACTGAAAAACAAGCCCTCTATTCTTATAATGATTGTCTATGCTGATTTTAAAGATGTTCGTTGTGCTGCTACTGACAATATTTTCTGGCGACTGGTTCCAGTGTTCTACTACCCTGTTGGTGAAGAAAGTCTGCCTTAGGTACTATCAGGACCATTAGGTACCATCAGTACCACTAGGTACTATCAGGACCATTAGGTACCATCAGGACCATTAGGTACCATCAAGACCATTAGGTACCATCAGGACCATTAGGTACCATCACGACCATTAGGTATATAATGAAATAATTAAATTACTTTGAATACAGGTATGAAATAATTCGAATAATTTAATTTAATTAAAATAATTGATATACATTATAGCTATGCTAGGATATTTCGTTATTAGGCGAAAAGTGGTTTTACGGAATCGCCTATCTTCACATATCCATCTCTATTGCGTATATATTTATCCATCACTAGCATGTCAATTTCCTCTAGTGGCGGTTTGTGCGGTTGCTGTTGAAGGTTCGCTAGTCGAGTTGTTTGGTTTTCTTTGAAGCACCGATCACGGTGATTTGCCATTTATGCGTATATATCGTACGCAAGATAATTCGAGAAAGGTAGTTCACATTAGTGGTATACAGGACTTCAGACCTAGGAATAAGTACGACTTACGTCCATCTGCGCCAGTCCGGGTCATGTGGAGAGGCTTGCGGCGGATCAAGCGGACCGTTATACAGCACAAGTACTAAAACTGGCTGGTAAGTGGTAATTTCGGTGTGCTTTTTTTGGTTACGTTTCATTTGATAGTGTTTCTTAAAGAAGACCACTAACTTTTGGCAACGATCACATGGCAAATTGTTTGGCTTTGGCACCTAGTGAAAAACCTACTGATTTATGTACATTTGGGAAGGTTTATGTACATCTGAACACTTAAGACGTCATGCAACACATAACTACTGCTGATTCTGTGTGCTTGAACCGGTAATTGCATGGTGTACTAAACATGAAAATGAACAAGCTATCCAATGTTCAAACGGTTCCTTTCGATGAAATTATTAAACCGCTTGAAAAAAGCATCCTTGAAAAACACCATAATTTCTTAGCGGTGTGCCATATTCCAAACATGAAGATGTGGTTGTGCAGGATTACGTCACTGCAACTGTTGTGACACTAGTCATTAGTAGCCACTACAGAATATAACCACTGGTGCAGTTGCAAACAAAAAATAGGGAATTTCCTTGTGTTTTTTTCAAGCCCACTGCTATCGGAAGTGATGGCGCCTGCGGACTGCTAGCTCCATGAGCAAAGAATTAGTAGAACTACGTGGTCAGACTTTTATATTTCAGTAGAGAAAGGTCCATTGCTCATGAATACTGCCATCTACTTTATTTACTCTCTGAACAGGATGCTGTGGACGTCCAAAGGTAGGTGTTCAGTAAACTGTATATGTTTAGATGCCCCCACTTCCACCTTGGGGAAAGGGGTCCTGAATAGTTCTGTTTCCTGAACACCTACCTTTTGTATGTCTCCCACATCACGTTTGGTGCATAAAGCACACAAAGATGGTGGCGTTTGTAGGCAATCCACCTTTGTCTATCAAAATACAAAGCACTGATCATGTCAAAGGTGACTCTGAGATGCATTCAAGAGACCAAACAAAGTATTTTCAACTTCACAATTGCATCAAGCTTTTTCTGACAATTTAAATATGTACCCTAAAGTAAGATGTATGCGAGATATGATTAGATATTCCTTGATTCTCCTCCCACTGCATGCCATCAATGCTAGCTTCATTGATTGGACATATCACAAGGATGCTGTGACTATGTGGTGTATTCTGCTAAAATTTTGTTTTCAGTGTTCCTTTCTGCACATCAGCATGCAGGTTACTTTTTGTGTGTTGGCTATTTCTACAGAATCTAGATGCATCATTGCTGTTGCAGTAGTGAAATGAGTGATAATCATGAGTACTGGGTATATAGCCAGAGTTGTTGGTGCACCAAAAACCTTAATAGCTCACTAATCTGCATGACTGTAATTATTTGTGTATATTCTGCAGCAGCAGCTCCAGCGTGACGAGACTGATCAGTCGGCTAAAAGGTGCTACGCTGCCTCTGATGAAGGTATCTTTGGTGGCACCTCTGTACTTCCAGATGATATCCATCAAGAACCACTGGAAAAACAAGCTAAGTAATTATATTTAATTAACATAAAAAATGAAGGGTATTTAACCAGTAGTGGTTTCAAAGGATCAGCAGGTACTAAGGAATGTGTGAACACAGTTCACCAATGTTAAGTTGTGATGCCTATTATATATGCTTGCAATGACGAAGTTCAGATATGCTCCAAATATACAACTGGATGGAGAAAAGATCATTGCGTTTCATCCGGATACCATTTTTCCTCTCAAAATATGACTTCAGTACAATAATCATTTCATTTATACACGATGTATTTGAACTTTCATCTGGCTTAGACACCAATATATATAATTCATGTACAGTATTTCCTGAAGGAAACTAGAGAAAACGAACTATAACTTGCTGGTCACTAGCAAATGTAGCCAGCTGATTGTGCTTGCCGCAGCCATGTAAAGTGTTAAATTACACTTTACTAGTATACAGTGTGCGTGTCGTGTGTATGTGGCTTCATAGTCGTCCACATAACTCAAGAGAGAGATGCTGATTCATGGGGTCATCATATTTTTTGGATGGATGGAAGTTGTTAATTTGGGGGAATCACCAAGTTGTATCGAAGCAAAGACCCCAGAATCAAGGGAAATTAGCAATAACCCATCACAATATATAGCACTTGTATGGTTGTGAGGAAGGATGTTTGATTGCTTTCACCTTTAATACTAATTTCTCCTGAAAGTTTCAATCCTCACTATCGCACGTCTTCAAATGATACTAGGTCCTTTATCGCAATGACATTACTAATGTTGTGTATCTAATAGGTACTGGGTGCCAAATGACCCTGCTGTCGGGGCATCCCTAAACCAAAATAATCAATTTCTGATAGGTACAAGAAGTTCAGACTCCTCCATGAAGAGATGGCAAAGCAGAATGCGAAGGTTACTCAGCTGAAGCAGCAGGTCACCCTCCTCGAGAGCAACAAAGAAGCCCTTCGGGATTATGCCAAGCAGCTGCAGGAGCTGAACCATGCATTACAGCACGAAGTGCCCACTGCTGTTGAAGGACAAGGTGAGAATGAATCAAGACCCAACAAACCCAGAGTACTATTGGAATACAATATCAGTCCGTAAGCAGCTCATAAGTTCATATCTCCCCAAATGTTTGCCCGCTGTTCCGTTCATTTCCTGTTCGAGTTTCCCCGAACCTTTCCGATCTTCTTCCCCACTGTAGATTAATGGAATAGTCCCGTGGTCCCATTTGCAGATGGCGCATTGGCCCTTTTCAAATTTCATTTGTTTATAGGCTATATATATATATATATATATATATATATATATGTTAGTGTTTTTGTTTTTGTTAGTTCCAACGTGGGTGCAGTCATAGTTTCATTCCTTAAGGTGATCGCCCTTGTAAACGTTATGAAGCAAAATCCCTGGATTAACAACACTTAATTGCATATGCATCAATGGCTGTACAGTTTATATATCATATTATACTTCAGGGTAACTGTTTTCCACAGATGAACTAAAAAGGCACCTGCAAGCGACCGGGAGATCGGCTGACTACATAGCGCTTGTGGAACGAAAGGTGTCCAGGTTCCTGAATACAAAACACGACCTGCGCAGAAAACCGAAGTATCCTGCTGCACCAGAAATGCAGAAAGAAGCTGAGCCACGGTCACTCCGCTTCTCGCGCCGAACAGTCGTGCCACACACCTTGATTTTTGCCTGGTTGTGATAGACGACCGCAATTTATGCCATCCATCCGTATGTTGTGGAATATATCGTTGGAAGCTGGTAGAACTTTACCGCGCTGTGCGCAGAACTTTGGCACTGTTCGATTCCGTAGCTGACTCCCATACTGATGGTTTCAAAAGTATGGCTACTGCGTGAGCCCCTATCAATAAGTATGAAAGCAAAACCAAACACTTCCAGTAGTTGGCATTGATTTATGGACTTGATTAAACGCCCGATTTTAACGTGGTGCATTGTATCAGGCGGGGCAGTGTTCAGAAATGTTTTCTTATATGTATGTGCAACAGCTACGGCAAAACGCTGCAAGAGTCATAGCGTTGCGTGTTACCTTTAGGCATGAAATAAAACAAGGGAATTCGTACCATGGTTGATACATCGAGGGTAAACATCCAAAAGCTGTTCCACATATCAATATTCATTTCTGCTAGAAAGCCCCCCATTCAGACCACTAGAAACCCCCAGGAGATATTGGGATCATGAGGGTCCATTAGAATCACAGGAATCATCAGGAAACCACTAGATACCATTAGAACCATTAGGTACCATCGGGACCACTAGGTACCATCAGGACCATTAGGTACCATCAGGACCATTAGGACCATTAGGTACCATTAGGACCATTAGGTACCATTAGGACCATTAGGTACCATTAGGACCATTAGATACCATTAGGACCATTAGGTACCATTAGGACCATTAGGTACCATTTTGACCATTAGGTACCATTAGGACCATTAGGTACCATTAGGACCATTAGGTACCATTAGGACCATTAGGTACCATTAGGACCATTAGGTACCATTAGGACCATTAGGTACCATCAGAACCATTAGACCATTCGGAATGTTCCAATTTCCAAGGGGCAAGACCATTAGGAAATTCCTAATGGAATTTATTTTTAGGGAAGATAGCTAGAATATTGGAAGCGGTGTCAAATGATCAAAAATGAATTGTCTCGACGATGTAATGTGCAAGCGGACTCATTTTCCCCACAGTCCGCTTATGAGATGCAGAAATGTCCTACATTTTTTCCCAGCCAAAATCTTCAAGTGGCCGGGGCCATCAAAAGATACGAGAAATTTGCATTTCTGATGCTTCCATCGTGTTCAACGGCCCAAAATGCATAAAATGAGGGGCTGCTATCGATTTTGGCAAACAATGTGCAAATCGGACCAACCTTCTGTACATCGCATATTTCCTCGGGGCCTCAAATGTTTGCGCCTTGACCCCTGAAAATCACACAAGTGGCTCGGCAGGTCGCACCAGGGACGAAAAGTCCTATCGGGACCCAAGAAAATGAAGCAGGGGCGAGGAAACACCAATCAGGACATGGATATTCAATCTATGGTCCCAACAATCGCGCGAAAATCTGAAACGTATTGGATCCCCATAAACATGTCGATGCTACGAAACCTCGCACTAGGGATCAAGAAGAATGACGCCGGGGCCGCTAATAACCGCACTGGAACCCAGAAACATCAGGAAAATCACACTTGGGTCCCAAAGGTCGCAGAGGGCCAGAGAGTCGGAGCTGCCCCACAATGCTTTTTTTTACCCGGAATATAGTTTGGGGTCCCACAAATCGTGTTAAAGACAACCCCTCCCCTAAAAAAACAAAAAAAAAACAGAGTGGGGCTCCGAAAAAGAGACGTACAGTCATCAAAAAATCGCCCCTGAAGCCCGAAGAATCGTAATGGGACCAAAAATTTCGTGCTGGGGTCTTCAAAATAATAGACCTCTACCCCAAAATATCACACAACGACTCGATCAAATCGACTGGAGCACTGAAAAATTATGACTAGGTCAAGAAATAATATTTTCCGACAGACCTATTTAATCTAAAGGGGGCCATCACCTGAATAAAAATATCGATGAGCACCCGCAGTGGCGCATCAAAGGGGAATTTCTCCACCCCCGTGTGTGTGTCAGTGTGTTTTCCAGCCTGCCACCGCGTGGTGATGTCGGCTATTTCTCACCCCCCCTCCATTCTGGTTGGGATTATCTCCCAAGTGCGTCCGAACGTGTGTGTGCTCGTGCGCCGGTGTGTGTTTGTATGTGTGTGTGTGTATGTGTGTGTGTGTGTGTGTGTGTGTGTGTGTGTGTGTGTGTGTGTGTGTGTGTGTGTGTGTGTGTATGTGTGTGTATGTGTGTGTATGTGTGTGTATGTGTGTGAGTGTGTGTGCGTACGTGTGTGTGTGTGTGTGTGTGTGTGTGTGTGTGTGTGTGTGTGTGTGTGTGTGTGTGTGTGTGTGTGTGTGTGTGCATGTGTGTGTGTGTGTGTATGTACGCGTATGTGTTTGTGCGTGCTTGCGTGTGCGTGCGTGCGTGCGTGCGGTGGCAAGTGGTGGGAGAGGGGAGAACAATGTTCTCCCCCTGTCATTTTCGTGAGCGGAGTCACGGAGGCATCGATGTAGAAACACAGTGAGGAGCAGCAGATCCTGATGGCCTTGGTTTCGTGATCTGGCTTAGCCACACCGACAACAATGCTTGTGATCCCGCAACAAGGAAGCCTAACAACTACGTGCGCAAGCATAGTTGTCAAGCAGACGATGACTAGCCGGTTGAAGTAGATAAAAATCGCATTCAATGCCATCGGGCACCTGCATGGTGGCCAGAGTGAAGCAGATCGGACTGAAGGATTGTTCAACTTTTTTATGCGGTTTTGTACTGTGCTGAGATGTCCGTTATAGTCGAATGTGTCGTAATCAGCGGTCCATGGTGATGTGTATATCACGACGCTGCTGGGAGCGCGCACGTTGAACACTGTCGAGAGCGTGTTGGGTGAGAGCATTGCTGAATTAATTTAGTCCGGCGTTGAAACGTCACCGATAAAAAATGGCAATGTTCAGCGAACTTGTGGATGCACAATGTTTAGCACGTGCATAATTTTACTTTTACTTATATTTTTACATTACATATTAATACAAGTATAGCATTGCATAGCATCATATCATTCATGGCATTTTTATTATATGATGTATCATGGTGGTCATACAGTGATATGATTGCGTCGCAGAATACTTGTACAATTCTACAGCGATGCATGCGAATGATATACCGGCAGCTAAAATATTACAGGGTGTACGTAGTGTACACTGACTCAAATTGACTAGATTAGGGATAACCAGGCCAGCGATAGAAGCAAGACCAGATCAGACGAGGCTACAGAACGCTCGTGCTGATACAAGGTGACTAGATCATCAATTTCAACATGACTAGTCTGTTCATGTAATGATGCACACATTTATGGACCGAACTACACACACATATCATTCAGCCACGTATGGAAGCCGTCAATTCAACACTGGGAGGTGCAACTGAACCGAAACAGGCTTCAGAGATCAATGACTTAACTTAATAGACCTACACCGGCCGAGAGAATGATGGATACTTTATATGCGAAGTTTCCGTAGTTTAAACAACCAGTGAGTGCTACTGATGCCAGTTTCTCATGAGTGTGCCAAGACGACTTCCATTGGGCACCTAAAAGCACGCTTACACGTGACTTAAGACACGCTGCATGGTATAAAATGGAAATAGTAACGATGATAATGCAAACGTCGTATTTGAAGACTGAGTTGAGCCGGCAGTGCTGCGCGAGACACACGAGCTGGACGGCCGGATTGGACAGCTATTCTCAGCTCTGTTCGAGTGGACACACCTGAGTCAGTAGAGACTACAGACGTGGTCATCTGTGGCGCAACTTAGTGACGCTGGAAACGGCGCCGGCTAGCCGACATAAAGACATAAAGACATCAATGCAACTATGAGTCACAAGGGCCCTTCATTGGTTGCACTTTGATCTGATCCACTTGCCCACGAAATCCGTCGATTAGCCCTCCCTGGAATACCGAAAAGCAAGTCCTCTATTCTTATAATGATTGCCAATGTTTTTATTTAAAAGATGTTCATTGTGCTGCTACTGACAACGTTTTCTGGCAGCTGGTTCCAGTGTTCTACTACCCTGTTGGTGAATAAAGACTTTCTTGATCTTGTCCTGCTGTAATTCACTATGATTTTGAATTCATGTCCTCTAATTGCATCATGCCTGTTAAATTTAAACATCTCCCTGAAATAGCCATGTCCCTGGCATTGAACAAACATAAAGACTTCGACGCAGACTAGTCGCAGTGACGACTTCAACTTAGAACACTTAACGTGACATCGGAATGCCGATCCATTTTTTTTCTCAGCACGATGCACCTGGAGCACACGACCATCCGGTAGGCGTTTCATGGCTAGCCGGATCTTCTCACACGAACGGCGAGAGTAGTAGCGCCGCCTCGTGAGCGGGCCAGCGACTGACGGTTGCAACAACGTTTGAAAGATGTCTCTGGCGTCGGGGAGCGAGTGCTGCCACGAACACCCAGACGGACACCACGTCGCCCAGGTAGGGTTCCATATGGACGGCCAGGGCGAACTCGGCGTCACAACTGTCGTTGCGGTCGATATCCAGCGCGAACAGTGCCTCGATCACTGCCTGGTGCGAATGGTGCTGTACGTTGCATGGGGTGAAAGTGACGGAAAGTCGCCAAGTTTAGCCGTTTCCGAGAACCAGACCCAGTCGTTAAAAACTCTCGGAAACGTCTCCTCCGCTTTCCGCACCCCGTCGCGTACGTGTGGCGCGTGACTTGGAAACGGTTTCCACGGCGATGTTGACAATTGTCATGGCAACACTGAGGTGTTGGTTTGGTGTCGATCGGTCCATTTGTTGTCGAGATATGGTGATCTGAATCGGGTCGATGGGAACGCTAAAATTGATGATTTTCCGGACGAAGAATCTCAGTTTTACATGCTGTTCCTATGGTCAGCCAGTGATTCACCGGACATCCGTTCTCTCAGGACCCCTGTGACGCGCACGCGCAACACGACACAAACTGCGCCGGAAAACGGAACTGTTGTATCCGGTATAATCCCTGGACGGTGACGGGATAGTTCGTAAGTGACAGGACTTACCACGGCAATGTTAACCCGCTCTCCGGTCAGATCCTCACACCCCGTCTCTGGGGGAAGGGGGGGGGGGTGGAGGGAAAGTAACCCTCCTCTAAAATCCAAACAAAGCGTCGCACGAAAACGAAAGAGATGTCGTCGGAAAGCGCTCGACGAGTAGGGCCCGGGTCCACCCCCAAAACATTGTCCTCCCGGAAGCGACGTCACTAGGGGGGCTAGATTTTCACGACTATTCACGACTTACATTATGTTTTTTTAGCTCTGGAGCGTTCATTTTGAGGGATATTTGAAGAAAAAGCAAAGAATTGGAATCAGAAAAGGACAGGGAAATCAACCAGGGCCATACATTTTTTGCCCCCCCAAAAAAAAAAATGTGTTTTGCTTAATTTACAAAATTTGAATTTGAAAGTTTTCTTTAATTTTCCTTTTTGAATGGGTTGAACAGATCGAGAAACGTTGTTGGAAGTCAACTTGCTCTAACAAAAATGCTTACCTTAGCCAGAATCTTCGATTTAAACATTAATAGGCAAGTATGCAAAATTTAAAAGTAGTCAAAAACTAAAAAAACTAAAAATTCCTTTCTTACGTTTTGTTGCATCCCTAAAGATAAGCAAATGCTGAAAGTTTCATTAAAATATTTGTATCCGTTAAAGCGTGACGACTGGTTAAAGGTTTTGGGAGGTGACCTCACTTGACCTAGACTGATGCCTGACTTCAAAAGTTTGACATAACATGTCAAATTGATGTGGAAAAAAGCCAAATTTAGGCGCGCTGCCGCGCGCCGTTCTTCCACTCCCCGCCAGAAACCTGAAGGGGGTGGGGTTGAAGATCCCTCGGTACTACGCGGGTTAAAACCTATGGGCTTTACCTCGAGTGGTAGCGTTTTTTCATCCCCCTATCCCCTCGAGCATAGCTACTAAATTGCTTCGGTACACTTCTGATACATGTACTGAAACAAGATGAGTACGTATATGTTTGGGTGGTTAGGAAAACAAATTGACTGAGTATGTTGAAGCAAAACGGCCTGATGATAAATACAATCCATACTCAATGATAATGCGGTACCGTAAATTGTCACCATAACTGAAGATATTTGTCAAATATCTGTCAGTCTCGCTCGTGGCCGGGTAGCAGGTTTTTTTAACCTCTGCCAAACATGCTAATACATCGACGAAGTCAATACTGATTATTGCATCATTCTTGCGGTGTCCAGAGGCTCCAAATTGAATAACACCTATCATATCCTGATAGGTGCCAGGTCCATGCAAATGTTTGGCCGCCCAGAAACCCATTTTTTATGAAAAAAATTGAGCTCTCACATTTGATCTAATCTTCCTTTACTAATGGGTAGAGCGGACCGAAAAACGTTGTTCGAAGTCAACTTGCACTAATACAAATTGCTTACTTTAGCCAGGATCTTCGATTTGAACCATAACAGGCAAATATGCCAAGCTAATAAGTAATCAAACAACGTAAAACGTGAAATATTCCCTTCGTACGCTTTGTTGCATCTCTAAAGATAAGCGAACACTGAAAGTTTCATCAAAACATCTGTGTATCCGTTAAAGCGTCACGACTGGTCGATTTTTTTGCACATGTTTTACACAGTATGTCACATTGATGTGGGAAAAGGTATGCCAAAGTTCGGTGCGCTGCCGCGAGCAGTACTTTCACTGCCCGCGAAAAGATCCTGGGGGGGTGACCCCCGAGAGGGCACGAGTTAACACGTGCCCTGGTGGGCGGGGGGGGCGAAATCCGCCCACCCCTCAGGTTTTTCGTAGATAACTCAAGATTTAACCGGCCGATAAACGCAATTCTTTGTGTACCTAGTTATAAATGACCGTCGCGTTCTGTAAAGTAAGACAAATTAAAATCGACCGAAAATTGTTCAAGTTAGGGTTCGCCAAAGTCAAAATATTTTCTCAGCGCAAGACCACAAATATCGGCGCTGATGCGCTTCCCGTATATTGGCAAAAAGGAAGTGTTCTTGGCAAAACTATGGACTTTTTTGGTGTATGTTGTTATGCTTTATTGTATCAAAGTCATATCAGGTCACCGAGGTCAAGTCAGGTCAAGTTTATGACAGGTTAACGCACGCCCTGCAGGGGTGATGGCGAAATCCGTCCACGTCTCCGATTTTTCGTACATAACTCCATATTGTACCGGCCGATATAAGCCATTTGTTTAGTGCCTACTTGAAAATGATCCGCGCATTGCTTAAAGTAAGAAAAATGAAAATCGGCCGAGAACGTCTCAAGTTAGGGGCTGTTCAATAAAAACAATTCGCAGCACCAGACCACAAAAGTCGGCACTGATGCGCTTCCTGTATATTGGCAAAAGGGAACTGTACTTGACAACACTAGCGACTTGTTTGGTGCATTTTGTTATGCTATATAATTTAAAAGTCATGTTAGGTCGTCAAGGTCAAGTCAGGTCAAGTTCATGGCAGGCTAATAGAACCAAACTTGGTAAACTGGAAGGTTGTCAAAAATGCAAATATGCGATTGATGTCACTTTCCATGTTACTTCCTACACATCCCGAAATAAACTGTTTGTCATTGTGTGCCTAAGCGTTTCCATACTTTATTCATGTATTTCAATCCTTTCTTTGCGAAGCCGATTGTGCCGAACCGCCCAACAGAGCAGTCGGATGGGCAGCCCGGCTCCGGTAACTGGAGCAGGTAATGACCTGCTAAAGTGCTCCTATACAGGCGACCCGAGGTCAAATGGTGGTTCCGGCATCTGTATTGCATCATTAGTAATGTCCGAAACATCATTAATGCCAATTTTGGAGCATTTAATCACCATCACAGCGATCCATAACATTGACAAGCCAATCCGCGCAAAACCAGAAAATTTTGCTATATTGACCTCATTTGACCTTGAAGATATTGACCTAAGATCATGAAATTTGCACACAATAGAGCTCACTATCGTGCCCATCCACTCTGCGAATTTCGTTGCGTTAGCCTCAGTAGGAGCCGAGGATCTTAAGGGGCGGAATCCGCCCCCCTCCAGTGCGCGTAATTTTCCGAGGACCTCCAGGGCGCGTGTTAACAGTTATGCAATGCTAGCTTCCGACTATTTCTATCTGTATAATGTAATTTCAATTTAATGAATTATCACATTCTCTGTTTATTTCACTTTTACTTTCCGATAAGCAGCCGCTCACTTGTTAGTGCGCCAGTTTTGCAACAATGTAGCAGCTGACACAGTTGATGGAATGTCTCCAATAGAAGGAGCTGTAACAGAAACTGCTTGTCTGCGATTAGTTAAAACTTTTCCCACCACTGCGAAAAGTGCTCGGTTATCTGACGTAGCAATTAGGCTCCGGTCGAGGACCGGAGCCGAGATCGAATACTGAATATCGCAGGAAAGCTTCCACACATCTGACAACAAAGTCGGACACGGTATTAATTGTGGATATTTTCGGATGCAAATGTGTTTTTAATACGATAATGGACTATATTGAAAAATATGTGTTCCTTGCACTTACTTAACTGGAGCCCTGCAGGGCCTCTGTAAATTACACGCACTGGAGGGGGTGGATTCCCCCCCCCTAAGATATCGGCTCCTATTAAAGCTGGAGCAAAGAAATTCGCAGATGATGGTAGAGAACTCTATGGTATGGTAGAGAACTCTATTTCATGCAAATTGCATGGCCTTAGGTCAATATTTTAAAGGCCAAATGAGGTCAAAACACGAAAATTTTCTGGTTTTGCGTGACTTGGCTTGTCATTGTTATTCATCACTGTGATTGTGTTTAAATGCTCCGAAGTGGGCTTCAATGATGTTTGGACATTACTAATCATGCAATACAGATGTTGGTCTCAGAATTTGACCTCAGGTCACCTATATAGCAACACTTTATCAGGTAATTACTTGGTCAAGTTACCGGAACCGGGCCGCCAGCCTGACTGCTCCGTCGGGCGGCTCGACGCAATCGGCTTTGCAAAGAAAGGAGTGAAGTACATGCATAAAGTATGGAAAGGCTTAGGTACACAATGACAAACAGTAGTTTTCAGGATGTGCAGGGAGTATCATGCAAAGTGACATCAATCGCAAAGGTAGCCATTTGAATGTATGACAAAATTCCAGTTGACCAAGTTTGGTTCCATTAACCTGTCAGGAAATTGACCTGACTTGACCTCGCGGACCAAACATCACTCTGAAGCTATATAGCATAACAGCATACATCAAAACTAGTCGGTTCTATTGCTAAGAACACTTCTCTTTTGCCAATATACGGAAAGCGCATCAAACATTCGAAGGATGGTTACGCTGCCAGTCCCCGCTTGGGAATTGTTGCAACCGCTAGTGGACAAGACACTGTCTGAGATTCGTAAGGACGAACATGTCCCGGAACTGTTTCGGCTGAAAGCCCTGGAGCACATTGACACTTATCACACATGTACTGTCACCTATACCGACGGGTCGAGAACTGTTGATGGTGTGGGTTGTGCGCTTGTAAATGGAGCCCCATCTAGATAGTTTACGTTGCCTCCTCACGCATCAGTCTACACGGCGGAACTCATGGCAATCACGAAGGCCCTGTGCTTCATAGAAGTAGGGAACGACGTAGGCCATGTCATACTTTCAGATTCTTTGAGTAGCATACGCGCGATAAAGACGTTTTATCCACATGACCCCGTCGTGCAAGACGTTTTATTGCGCTTAACTAAGCTCAAGCGAATTGGGAAAAATGTAACATACTGTTGGATTCCTAGTCATGTTGGAATAGCGGGGAACGAATTAGCAGACCAATCAGCAAAACGTGCTGCCGCGGAGCCAATACTCCCGGGTGCTGCCACTCCCCGCAGCACACCTCAGCCAGGTAATTAATATGTGTTTTTTTTTTTCCAGAACAAATAGCAACCACTATGGGACTCAACTGGTCAAAACACACTTAGAACCATCGAGCGAAGGTTGGAGCGGTGGGAGTCAATAACTTCACGGAAGGAGGAGGTGGTGCTCGCCAGGATGCGGGTGGGACACACCTATGCCACCCACGGCTACCTACTCCGGAATGAAGACAGGCCAATGATGACAGGCCAATACCTACCCGCTGTGATATCGCACTAACACTGAGAGATGCTCTTTTGGTGTGCCCTTGCTTCTCAGTCCAACGACGACGATACTTTGGAAGCGACGGTCCACGCTGACCATGACACATATTCTTGGCGATGGGTCACGTGATGTCCAGAACGGACGACTGTTTCAATTTCTCTCACAGACACGGTTTGCTGCCATACTTCCAGGGAGGTAAAGGTATCCCACTGGCATGAGCATAGTGAGCGTTATTTACACGAGAAAGCAAACCTGACCATGGCCTGAAACCAAAGTAGAAAGGAATACTGTTATGGGCGCTATATGATCAACATGGTCAATGCGCCCTAAAGTTAAAATAACTAACTAACTAACGGGAAGCGCATCAGCGCCGATTTTTGTGGTCCGGTGCTGCGATTTTCTTTACTTTAGCGGCCCTTAACTCGAAAAATCTTTGACAGATTTTCGTATTTCTTACTTTAAACAACGAGCCGGTCATTTCTAAGCAGGTACACAAAGACTAGCATATGTCGACCGGTAAAAGCTGCAGTTATGCACGAAAAACCGGACGGGTGGACGGATTTGGCCCCAACCTCCAGGACGCGTGTTAAACCTGATTTTTTAATATCAAACTAAACGCTCCATTTTTTTATCAGCACGCCATCTTCATGTAACTAGCGTGCCTCATATCAACTCGGTACCGGACCGAGCCGAGAACTGCATCATAAACAGCGTAATTTCTCCTAACACCAGGGGCGGATGAAACGGGGGGAAGGGACACTGGGAGCCTTCATGACAATTATTGGACCTACCTCTGCCTGGACCACTACAATGATTTCGCCGGGATTCTTCAAAGCTTCTAGTGTTACAGTTGAAATGCAGAAAAAACTGCAGTTCCATTCCGGTATTGACACGGTTAAAACGGCTTTCGTTCTAGTTGTGTTTGCTAATTTGAGATATAACTATATGCATAATATCTCAATCAATTCATTTGACTCCCATTCTGCGAACGGCGTGTTCTGACATACATTTCGTCGTAGGTGTCTGAGCATGAATACAAATTATCATCGAATGTATCGGTCCCTGACTATACCTGGAAATACCCTGGCTCGTGGTACTCTGGTGACGAGCCGAGAAAGCATCAGACAATTGGCTGTGAGATGCTTGGCCACAAAAATTACACGAACATGCGATTTTTTCAGGGTGGTGGGAGGTGCTGGGACCAGCGACCTCCTTTGACTGTGCCACTAGTTCCAGGGCACCTAATTCGACCGTTTAGATGCCAGCAGCGGACGAACAAGGTCGAGATGAAGTCACCCGAATGCATGACGTGACAGGTGTATGTAGCCCTGGGATGGCCAGGCTGAATAGAACTTCACACAGCTGAATTGAGCTGCGGCGTGAACCAGAGCTGACATTGCTGTCTGAGTGACGGCATATAACTGACCTCACGTCTGGCTAGGACAGCTGGAGGTGCGACACAGATGGCGACACATGGCTCACGTCTGGCCGGGACGGCGGGAGGTGGGGTGGAGGTGCGACACAGATGGCGACACATGGCTCACGTCTGGCCAGGACGGCGGGAGGTGGGGTGGAGGTGCGACACAGATGGCGACACATGGCTCACGTCTGGCCAGGACGGCGGGAGGTGGGGTGGAGGTGCGACACAGATGGCGACACATGGCTCACGTCTGGCCAGGACGGCGGGAGGTGGGGTGGAGGTGCGACACAGATGGCGACACATGGCTCACGTCTGGCCAGGACGGCGGGAGGTGGGGTGGAGGTGCGACACAGATGGCGACACATGGCTCACGTCTGGCCGGGACGGCGGGAGGTTCAGCAGAGGGCATAAAAAGCCAGCGACACGCCGACGCACGTCGGCGACAGCTAAAAGTACACAGAAGACTGCTGAGATAGCCAAAGGCTGACATTTTTTTTTCTTTCCAAGCTTGGAAAAAACTTCTTTGTTTTAGAATGAATCGTATCAGTCCACTTCTGGATAATTTACATTAGAAGATGACATATTTTATGTAGTGGTAGCATCCTTTTGAGACAGCTGCTGGCTGACAAAAAACCTGCGGCACAGGAAGCGGTCTGTGCTGTATTCTCATAGGAGTCGGCGGTTTGTCGGTGTGAGAGCAGATAGCTGTCTCACGCTGGACATTTGTGACGCTTGAACATTGCTGAATGACCTTGCTGAACGAAGGAAGTCCTGGTTCTGGGAAATGACGTCATGGGAGTTAGGAGCATGGGCTTGCTTTTAATTAGCGCAATAATTCCTGGAACAAAATAGCAAATCAACATGAAGACAACTTTTTTTAGGCAAATCGCAACAGATATTCAAAACATTACAACGTTTATTATTTCTGTGATGTCATTTCAAAAACAAATTATACCTGATGGATTTAATGGTTTTCCATGATTTCTGTCCCCAGGTTGGTTGGTTCATCAAGGCCTTGGTGCGAATAAAGACAGTTATGTGCTTTGAAATGTTGAGTTCTTTAACCCGTCCCGTCCCGGGGGGGGGGGTCACAGCCAGGTCTTCAACCGCTCCCTCAGGTTGTTTTTCTCGAGAATAGCGGATGAACGGCCCGCGGCAGCGCGCCAAAATTTGGCATACCTCTTCTCACATCAATTTGGCATGCTGTTTCAAAATTATGAAGTCAGGTCATCTAGGGTCAACGAGTTAGTCAAGGTTAGGTGAGGTCACCTCCAAAATAGTTAAACCAGTCGCCACGCTTTAACGGATACAGATATTGTAATGAAACTTTCAACGTTTGCTTATCTTTATGGATGCAATAAAACGTACAGGTATAAGTTTTGTATTTTTTTGTTCGTTTTTAACTACATACACATTTTGCATATTTGCCAATTGTAGTTCAAATGGAAGATTATGGCTAAAGTAAGCATTTTTTATTAGGGCAAGTTGACTTCCAGCAACGTTTCTCGGTCTGGTCTACACATTGCAAAAGGAAAATTAAAGAAACTTGAAAACACTAAATTTTGAAATAAAAGAAACAATTTTTTATTTTGGGAGCCAAGAAATTGCATGGCACTAGTCGATTTCGCTGCCTTTTCTCATTCCAAATATTTTCTTTCTCATATATCCCCAAAATGAACTCCCCCGAGCCAAAAACATAACATAAGTCGTGAAAAGTCGTGAAAATCTAGCCCCCCTGGTGATGTCACTTTTGTGGGCAAGTTATTTTCGGGGGTGGATCCGGGCCCTACTCGTCGAGCGCTTTCCAACTACACCTCTTTCGTTTTCGTGCGACGCACGACGTCACCATGCGACGTTTAGTTTGTATTTTAGAGGGGGTTACTATCCGCCCCCCCCCCCAGAGTCGGGGTGTGATGATATGACCGGAGAGACGGCGAGGGTTAATATACCATGGTCCTGTGTTGTTTTTGCCCTTGATAGAAGTTGGAGCGGTGGGGAAGTCGACGTCCTTTGCACCAGCAAGGAAGAAGGTGACTTGCAGACTGCAGCTATTATGAAGTAGAAATGTGCACATGAAGAGGTGCAACAGGTTGAAGAACGGAGGGTAGCCGTCACGAGTAAAGTACACGTCCTTCGCTGTTGGAAGAAAGTGGGGACGATGGTACAGACCGGTTCCGAATGACGATGCTAACGCATCATTCGGAGCAGGTAATTAATGTTTTTTGTGGTGATCCCTGTAATTACATGCAAGCAAAGACATTTATTTGCTTGTGTTGGTTATGCCTGCTGACCAGGTTTACGTACCTAAGTAGGTAGGCACCTACCTACCTACCTACTTACCACCCTACCACAGTGTTTGTGCTTTGTAATCCTAAATGTGGACAAGAAGTTGCAGGGTGATGAAATGTGGAGAGGATGCTTTTCTTCCAGCCTGAGACATCTGAATCTGCCTGTGCTGTCCAGCGAGTAGAGCATTTTATTGCAGAGCTATTAGACATAAAGACATAAGACATAAAAGATTAGTGCAACTATGAGCCACAAGGGCCCTTCTTGGTTGCACTCTGTACACTGAACCAGTTTCCCACGAAATCTGTCAATCAACCCTCCCTGTAATACTGAAAAGCAAGCCCTCTATTCTTATAATGATTGTCTATGCTGTTTTTAAAGATGCTAAATGTGCTGCTACTGACAATGTTTTCTGTCAGCTAGTTCCAGTGTTCTACTACCCTGTTGGTGAAGAAAGTCTGCCTTAACCTTGTTCTGCTGTGGTTAACTTTAATTTTGAATTTATGACCTCTAATTGCATTATTTCTGTTCAATTCAAACATTTCCCCAAGATATCCCCTCTCCAGACCATGGACAAATTTGAAGACCTCGATGAAATCTCCTCTCAGCCTTCTATATCTAAGTGAAAACATATTCAATTACTTCAATCTTTCCTCATATGCCAGGTTGCTTATGCCATTAACCATTTTTGTAGCCCTCTTTTGTACTCTCTCTAAAAGCCAACAATCTTTTTCATAGCTAGGAGACCAAGCTTGGATGCAGTATTCCAAATGTGGCCTGACGTATGCACAGTAAAGCTTCCTGATCACTTCCTCACTTCTGTATGATACATTCGTATTTATTGCCCCGAGCATTCTCAGTGCCTTCTTTCTGGCTTCCTTGGTCTGTTCTGATGCCCCCAGTTTTGTTTTTAGAATAACACCTAAATCCTTCTCCTGTTGAGTCACTGATACCACTTGGCCATCCATCAAGTATGGAGCCTTCATATGCTACTTACCTACATGCAGGATTTTGCACTTATCAAAAGTAAATTTCATTTGCCATTCTTCGGACCACTTCACAAGTTAGTCTAAGTCTTTTTGCAGCAAGATATGCTCATCTTGACCTGTTCTTGCCCTAAAGACCTTCAAATCATCCGCAAATTTCAAAAATGTACTGCTTAGGCCACTTTCAATGTTATTAACAAATATAATGAACAGTAGTGACCCCAGTACTGACCCCTGGGGGACTCCACTAAGAACATTTTGCCATGATGACTTTGTACCATTTAGCATCACTCTTTGCTGTCTATCTGAAAGCCACAACTCTATACATTTTAAGATGCTACCTGCAATACCATGGGACTGAAGCTGTATCATTAACCGTTTATGGGGTACCTTATCAAAGGCCTTACTAAAGTCAAGATGAACCTGATTTCCCTGATCAAATTGTTCTGTGGCGAAGTTTAAAAAGTCCAAGAGGTTTGTGAGACACGATCGTCCTTTTCTAAACCCATGTTGAGTATCTTGAATCAATCTGCTACCTTCCAGATAACTAACTATTCTATCCCTGATAATTGATTCGAGTACCTTGCAGACTAGGGATGTGAGACTTACTGGCCTATAGTTTTCAACTTTCCCTCTTTCTCCTTTCTTGAAAATAGGAACTGCATTTGCCCTTTTCCAATCGGTTGGAATTTCATTTTGTAAAACTGATCTACAAAATATTATACCAAGTGGAAATGCCAGTTCCTTTTCAGTTTCCCGCAACACCCTAGCATAAACATCATCAGGTCCTGCTGCTTTGTTTCGCTTTATTTATTTATTATTATATTATATTTATTATATTTATTATTTATTATTATATATATTTATTATTATATTAATTATATATTATTATATATTATATTTATTATTATTTATTATAATATTTATTAATTGTCAAGCAATGCCATTCAACCCCCAGATAAGAAGAATGAGATAATAATTCACTGGAGAGGATGGTGTTCTGGGTGCCAAAAATTCAACAATATTCAGTTTTTCATATTGTACAATGTCCACATTCACAAGATCCATATTGACTTCAAAGACTGGTTCCATGCTGACTATTTGATGTGCATTTAATGCATCTAGCTGTGCCACTGACATTTCCAATTATATAATGTCAATAGGTGTCAACGTTCCAATTTTGTATATTCCTACTAGATCAGAATCTTTGTGTGCTGCTGTAACTACAAAGGGCATCGTGTATTGTTATCACGTCCTTCACAACTGCACCATTGTTATTTGTGGCCAATTGGAATTTATCAGAATTTGGTGATCAATGACACCTAGACCAATATATTTACAATTTTAGATCAACTCCTATTCACGCACTTACCATTAAGGCAGCCAAGAAAATGTGGTAAATTTCTGCCTGGAAGATGTTTTTTTTTATTCTTGGACTTTTTTAAGTGCAATGTTTATGAAGGTGACCACGTTGATGGGACGACCCATTCTCTGTGAAGATTATTATTTTTCAGTTTGGAAGCAAAATAACACTAAGAAGAAGCTTGAGTTGGCTAACAGTATAACAAGTAACGCTCAAAAATATTAATGAAAATTCAATATAACCTATCGTCCACTTGAAGAAACGAACCAAAAAAAGGAAACCGAAAATTTCGAACAATTTGAATTCTTCACATTACCCAACATAACACAACCTAATGAAACCTAACATGCTTTGAATGAAGAACAATGTCCAATTTTGTTGAATTTTTAGCACTTAGAGCTTAAGAAACCTAAACTAACCTAACCAAACTGGTATTATTGCAGTATAAGATGACCACAAGACACGTTTTACCCACATTGCACTTCATAAAACATACGAACGGTTTAGTTTTCATTACGTTAGATTACGTTAGGCTCGTGTTGTAAGTTATGTTTTTTGAAATATAAAAATTAAATTAAAAAAACTGTTGAAATGTTCTTTGTTCATGTGCTGAAATTTAGTACACCTAGCCAACATGGAACAGACCTCCAAATTTGAACACTGCATCCCACTATATCAGACCTGTATGAGCAGGCCTGTGATTTCCAATCTGGCTCCACTGGTTATCTGTATTCTTAACACTGAACCTTTGATCATTGGACCCTATATAGTGTGTGTGTGTGTGTGTGTGTGTGTGTGTGTGTGTGTGTGTGTGTGTGTGTGTGTGTGTGTGTGTGTGTGTGTGTGTGTGTGTGTGTGTGTGTGTGTGTGTGTGTGTGTATGTGTGCACTTGTACTTCGTGTATACCGAGGCCATTTTCTGTTTGCACACCTGGGAACCGAGGACGTTGGGTGTATACCGAGGACATTTTTAACGTCCTCGGTTTTAAAACTTCGTCTGCAGCATTATCAGATGCTTACCAGTCACCTGAAAAGTTTTCTCGACATTCTCAGTTTTCACCATATTTGTGACCGTGTGTGTCCAGCAAGTGTGTGGGTGTGTGTGTACTGTGCAGATAAAGTGTGAGCAAGCTGAAATATTTATTGATGTCCGAATGCATGGTGGGGAACGAATGAGTACTTCCTTTGGTACTTGCTTCTTGCCATCTGTGAGTGCAAATAAATTGAATGAAATTGTTGACCACATGCAACCAGAAAAACTACACTATATTCTTTTTAATTTTACGCCATTTACTACACACATGCAAAATATATATAGTTGGGTTGTGCGCCCTTCACGAGGACAAAGTACAGGCTTGAACGTAAGTATCGTTGCCCACCACTACACCGAATTGGAGGGTGCGACTGGATCATGTTTGCAGCGTGGTGAGCGGCTCGATGATGTTTGCAGCTTGCTACAGTCAGGAAAGGATTTGGACAGAATTCAAAGGTGAGTGCTATTTTCGTGAAGCCAACATAATTTATCTGTGTATTTAGCTTCTACAATATTGCGGTACATTCCATGATAGTAGCAGCGGCGAAGTTATATTCATTTGTGGCTCCGCAAGCACCTTCGTTAGGCATCTTCCGTTTAGGGAGATTCTTCATGCTTGTGGTTTTTCGTTTGTCGTTCCCTACCTTGATGCGGTAAGAGCGTGAAACTTGATGAATATTCCTGCCTTTCTTTATTCTATGTCGTGCCGACATTTTCATCTCTTAATGGTATCACAGGCGTCTCCAGGAATCAATTCTGGAATGCACTTTTTACATACATTGGAAAGCTTAGGAGGAGGACGTACATCTGAATATTTTCACTGTTCAGGTGACTATAACGTGAAATTCAACTGCTCATACTACCTTCTTAATCTATTGAAATGCTTATTTTAGGCCTAATATGTCAAGGGCGGATCAAAGGGAGGCCAAAATTGGTTCAAGAAGTTACTGGTTTTACCAATGTAGTATTAATTACGCTATCATCGAAGGGATGTCTTTATTCTAGTACTTCACGCACTTTGCATGCCCTTATTCATGTGATACCTCATAGCCAACGAGCTAACTTGTGTATTATACCTCAGAGCCAACGAGCTAACTTGTGTATTATACCATTGGCGAACCCATAGAAGTCAAATTGGTATGGTAAGTTCTCTTACCAAAGAATGCAAGCGTTTGAATATCAGAATTGGGTTGCCACAAGTATAATTGATTCTGCATTTGTACTGAAAGTCAGTGATATATATCCATACATTTGCGAAAAAATTGTATATGGTAAACTTTCGTAGGTGGGTGGAGGAGATAATGGAGCTGTAATGGAGCTGGGGACAATAGCAGCCCATGGAACGTGATAAGACACTTGGTGCCAAATTAATTTAACCCTTTTACGGTATGGTTTCGCTAGACCTGAATCTATAGATTTGGGGAGGGCAATCCAAAACTGTCCCCCTGAGATCTCGGAATCTATTGGGCCGATTTCAAAACTGAATAGTTGAAGCTAATTTTACCGGTCAGATCTATATTTTTGTGATGTCAAGATGGGCCTTTTGCAATAGCAAAGTCAGGAGGGAAACATGGAGAAAAAATGAAAGCCGTATGGGTCTGTATATTTTCAATTTTCTCAACTTTTAACATATGACCCTATGGAGTGTGCCCTCAATCAATCCATTTCGGCCTACCCATTCCCTCCGTGTATTTGCCTCCACCCCACACCCCCATCATTTTCAGAAATCAACACGCATGCAAAGTAATCACCAGAGAATCATATTATAAAAGACCCTGATTATGGGCGGATGCAGGAATTCTTAGGTGGGGACATATTTTCCTTGGAAGTGCTTAGTTCGATCTTTTAATTCGGCGGTAAAATTAGTTGGCCGGGCAGGATGGGGTGGGGGTGGGGGTGATCTCGAGGATGCCGGGGAGTGCCTTTTCGTTTCAATGGGGCGCCTTTTCCTCTGAAAAGGATGTCTGGCTGGAAGATACGTTGAGCGTATTTGTGCATGTCCTGAACACTTCTCGTCATCGACTGGACCTGCCATTGGGAACATGTATGGCTCCGTCACTGCTTGTGACGCCTTATTACCGTTTGTCCTCCTCCTTCTTCCAAACTTTATAACGGCAACGTAATTATGCCGCTTTCAGAAAACCGGTTGCTTGTTGCAAATTTTGTCTTCCCCTGGATTCGCCTCTGATATGATTTGGCTCAAAATAGGCATTTTTGTAGGTAAGCAAGATAATATGAGCAACTGAATTACAAATTACAATCACCCGAACCCAATCCCAATCCCAATCTGGCGTATTTGAAATCATGCAAAGAGGCTGGGGTGCCAACCATAATTTTCGAATTGAAGACTGTCGAGTGAGGTTAGCATACACAAGTGATGTTAAGGGTTAAAAAATTGCAACATGACCTAACCCAACCTAGCCTAGCATCCCATGTAAGGATTTGTTTTAAAATGGTTAAATAAAAATGGATCGGTCTTAAAAATATGAAATGAAAAACCTAATGCAACCAAACCCTTTTTTAAAGTCCAAACAAATTATAATATTTCCCAACTCGGAAAAAAAATTAGAACCTTACTTAGCCTAACCAATCCTAGCCCCTTTCTTTTCTTCACGGAGGTTTAAAATGTATGAAAAACTTTTATCGTGAATACCCTAAAGCACAATAATGCCAATTGCCCTCCAAAAAGTACACAATGCTAAAGGGAACTTCTCCTTCATATTTCAAGGGCATTTGGAAAGTTGAAAAAAAATAGTAGGCAAAAGTATATAGGTATTTAACAAGGGGTATTCTGTTTTTCATTCACCCATTTTCTCCTCGAGAAGTATTCTGGGAGACATCTGCACTCCAATTATGGAACTTTCCACATTTCCAGGAATTATTGCGAGGTTAACTTGACCCCTTACGCCGGACCCCCTTCCAAACAACGGCCCCGTGCGCCGTGCATACTACATGCATGCCCTTGTCGTGACCGTTTCGGTGCATCGTCTCTTCTGGAAAAAAGAACAACAAACGTTCTGCCGTTCATAATTCAGGTTTCCGCTACGTTCAGCCCACCTCCGATGTAGGCTATGTCCACTGACGGTGGCACTAATACCCATATAGTCACCCGACGTACTCTGGATTCGACAGACAACTAGCCAAGCCATGAATAATATCAGTTGCTTTGTTGGCTCAAGCAGACCAGCATCCCCCTTCAGTTTCCCACAAGCAACCCACTCGTCGCCCCACCGCTCGGGGTCATGGGTCAGGGCTCTGCATAAGACACCTAACACATTATCACCACCAGTACAACCCTGCTCAGCCTGCGGCGGCCTAATGCGATACCCACGGCCGACGCCAGATGCCATATCATCTTATCAAAGTATGAACCACGGGTCTCATGTCAGTGTTTCGCAGCACAGAGAGTCACTGGACTCAAAGACCCCACATTTAATGTTGAGAAAAAACCTACTTAATAGCATGATCATTTCATAAATACATGATCATTTCATAAATACATGATGATTTCATAAATACATGATTATTTCATAAATACATGATCATTTCATAAATACATGATTATTTCATAAATACATGATCATTTAATAAATACATGATCATTTCATAAATACATGATTTTGCAATAGCTTCACAACGAATGAAACAATTTCGTTAGTCAAGCATACACACCTGGTTTAAAATATTCCACCGAAATAGAGATATGTCAATTATCAATCGCATATAGTCAATACCAAACACATGGGAAGAGAGAGCAGTGCTCGGACCGACCGAAAACCTGAAAAATAATGCAATCATGGGTTTCATATGAAAATAATGCACCCTCAGTTTATGAAAGCAGCCTTGGGATCGTAGTGTAGGTCTACGGCGCACACTTCCGTACCTTTTTGCTTATTGGGTGGTTCACGACACACTGTATGCACAATCATGCCTAATAGCGGAACCCACACTGTGTCGCCAGTGGGCCGCGGGATTCAGATATATCCAGAGCGGTGCCAGTGTAGAACCCCGGGCCTTTGCATCCAGAGCTCAACATCATAAGTACTGGGCCATCCCTACCCCTTGCACACCAACATATTTGTGCTTTCAGACCTGAGACATCCTTCATCCATATGGGACGCCCATCCAAGCTTCGGGCACACCACTTGCAGGACAAAAGGGCGCATTCGGCGTCCTGTTAGCCAGTAACTGGCCTTTTGCGCCTAAGGGTGGAGGAGCACGGCCCAGCGGCCCCCTAAGTACGCTAATTTGTGTATGTGTAGCAAAACTGGAATGATTATGGAAGTGAGCTGCAAGGTACAGAGGGATACAATTTCCTATGTCCAAAGGTGCACCGGGTTAGATATTCGTCGCTGCATGATGAAGGATCCGGTGAGCATTCTTCAAATTTGTGCCTACAAGGCAAACGTGTCATTTGTCGGACTCACTGGATAAGAAAGCACTGGATAGCAAGCTATGGTGTCCATGTGTTGCCGCGTTTTTAATCCTGGGGATAAGGACAACAATACATTCCCTGAGGGGCAGTACATATCATGACCACCACATGAGCTAGACGAGGTCAAAGTCGGCAGCGCTTCTCATTTTAGTCTTCTCGTCTAAATGAGACTTCTTATCAAAGTCTCATTTGAAGGTTATGCTTTCTGAGAGCTGTCATACCAGGGCTTCGAAATACTTACCCGTTTTGCACATTTATGTACAGATATTTTTCCAACGAAAACCCAACGATAATCTGGGTCACCACGAGTCAGGTCACGAGATTAGGTGATAATAAAAACTTGTTATCCCTGGAATATGTTGCAGGGTATGTTGTCTTCTACAAAGGCGCAAAGTTTCACGTCGCTGTCAGGTCTGATCACGAGGATATGCTCCAAAATAGGGAAGGTGGGAACAGTGAACTAACAAAGAATTTACGTCATATATCTCGCCACTGGCATGTGGTATCTAGAACCTATGGCTTATTGCAGCGTGGTCCCTGACTGCTAGCTCTAGGATTGTGCCTAACGATAATCCAACTGTTGCAGGTGACTGCGGCTCTCAACGTTGGCACTGATCTGAGGCTCGTGGCAGGGGCGGTGGTGCAGGCGCAGTTAGACACAGTCGTCGAGTACAGTCGACTTGTCCTAAACGTGTGGACGAATGAGCACGCAGCTGTGCCGGCGCGGCCAGTCTGGCTGACAAGTGCTGCGTCTATTTCAATCTATTTCAACAAGGGCTGTAAGCGACTGGTGTGTTCTGGATGTGTTTTACAATACATAAAATCTTGCTCCAAGCCGTCTGGCAACCGTGCGTGTGCCCAGCAAGTATATTACTGAATCTTCGAAAAATATACCTTCGACGTACCCTTGTGGAGTGCCTAATTGCCTTTTAACCAGAAAATGTATTTTTCCTCAAAAGCTCATCTAATGTGTCGACGGGGTGGGTGGACGTTCCCTCCGCATTTCCCCTGCTGCACATCCCTCCACACATAGCAATGGTAAAATCGAGTGTATATCGGGGAAGTATATCCTGGTGACTGTACCATACTACGCATTGCTATTTACCTGGCCTTCCCTCATCCAGTGATAATGACATGTCCTGCCCTCTACTTCAGCCCTGTTCATTATTCGATGCCAACTTTCCGAATTAAACTTTTCAGTTTAGTTCGGAAGTGACGGAATTTCAATTTATCCCAGTGTCAAAATCCTAGGTGTCACCATCGGTCCTCATCTACATAGGACAATTACATCCCCGCAGTCGTTGAACGATGTCGCATGTTATTAGTCGGCCTGGATACGATGTGCCACGGGGTGCCCAAAGGCACAACGCGCATGTTCATCGAAGCAAAAATATTTCCGCATGCTCGATACTGCATCGGTGCCTGGAGAAGCTGCACTGCAGCACAGAAGAACCGAATAGTTGGGTTCGGTTGCGGTGTTGCGAGAGTTGGGATGGAGACGAGTTGATAGCGTACGTAAGACATGTCCTTACGTTTATGCGCCACTTCCTGACAGCACCAAATGCGCCAGAAATCTTGCGTGGAAGGATCGTAGATCTCCACGGTGTCCGCCTGCCATGCACGGGCGATCAGAGAAAGCCGGCCTGAGCTTCCTCATGCTCGGAATGTGTTCGCTCTGGAGCTTTCTATATCGGGCCAACAGTAGCTGAAATCATGTCCCATCAGATGTCAGGCACCCATCAGATCATAACAGACTAATGGTGTGATGTGACCGCAGGATGTATGACGCATCTTCGATGTGTAGTAGGTACCACAGTGCCGTGTCGAAGAACAGTGTTTGTTTTGTGCCCAGCATGTCTGTTCATGTGTGGATGTATGAAAGCCAGTTTTGTAAAATTGGCATGGATACTATGAATCCATTTCATCAAAGCTCTAAATATACTGTCACATCTCATTTCAGCTTTTCGTACATTAAACGCGGTACTTGACTTCCGTGGACAGGAATTAATAATGGAACAACTAGCCTGAAACATAGCTGACATGTATTAAATAAGCACATCACGGCATATCTTTGTCTTAGTTGACTTATTTAACTACCGAGACAACTGCTGTGACACCAGTCAAAACGAGCTTCACTGTGGGGTTTAATTTGTTGGCATGTCATTGGTTGAGCGTTACCAGCGAATAGGTCCCAATCTGGACCTTTGATCAGTAATCGTGACCTTAAATAAAATGTTGAAATAGGAGGCTACTCGTCGACAGGTACCTATCTTATCTTTGTGAGCCCCTACCTTGAGCCAGGTAATTGTTAACATGGAACCAAATGAGGAAGCGCCCCCTTGCATGTAAGTGCCGTGCATCCCTGAAATACATGCAATATTCCACCAATGCACGCATGGCTTCTTTCACATTGTCACAAAATACAAGGATCCTAAAAGCAAGGACCTTGAACAAAAGCCTCTGAGATCTTTGTGGAGATAACTACAAACACTAGCTTTGACTTACATTATGTCTCTGATTGGTTGTGATTTTCAGTGTGAAACCGTCTCCTGAAAACCACACTTCAAATGTTTTGTCTATTACCGAGCAGGAGCCTCCTTAAAGGTCAGGGGAGCGACACCCCTCCCACCCTTCACGGTAAGATAAAACTTTTCCCGCCTCTTTCGCGCAGTGGTTGAGTCAGGAAGCGCATTGGATTTCCTCCAGGTTTTCAGCTTTGGCCTGCAATCAGACATGTGCGAAGACTTAAGCCCTTCCACACCGCGGGCACGTATGTCGAATGGAGGATGATGAAGGATGTAGGATGGTGAGGAAAGCGATGATAGACCCAGATATCGAAGGCTCATGGGCCACCTCCGCAAAGGTGTGTGACGATATACATTGTGTTTCACTCACTCCGAAAAGTGGGTTGAAAGGCTGTCCAAATCTCTCAAGCTTTGTGGGACTTCCTACAGAAATATCTGCTTTTATCTATGTGGTAGCAGATGGTAGCGGTCCTCAGTGTGAAGCCTTTCCTCTAGAGAGCACTTCAACTTTTCTGTGCGCTTCCGGGATGGGGCCTCCTCAGATGTCAGGAACGCCGTCTTCCACAGGGCAAGGGTAAATTCCCTCGCTCGCTGCCCACCCCGGTGGCGACGCCCCTGGTCCAGTGTGACCGAATTCACTCAGCTAACCGTCAGGATGCAAGGGAAAATGATTCCTGAATATTTGGTTATAGCGAATTGAAATGGAACCGCAAGTAGCTGATACCTTCACGATGCTACTCAGAGTTTAGGATATATTTTACTTCCAAATGCATTGACATAGTTTCCTCGACACTTAGCATTGCGAATCTTGGACCATTGCATCCCACAGCACAACCAGCTCAAATTAGTCTCGGTTATATGTAACTGAAGTTGATATAAAAACAGGGATAGGGCACTGGACATAGCTCACATCGGACGACTTGCCCGCAACAGTAGCGTTGACATACTTGACATAGCAATGGCCACGGGGCGAGGGCCAGCACATCCCACGTCAAGCGTAATCGTTTGTTTGTTTGTTTGTTTATTGGTTGGTTCACGACACGTCAAGCGTAATCGCATGCCTGCATATCCTACTGAAAATGCTCAAACCCTACGTCTAAACAACTGTACGACTATTCACTAAAATAGGGAGTGTATTACAAATTGTAGTGAAATCCTTATCGAGAAAAGCACACGTTCTACGGATAAGAAAAAAAATGGGGACAGGCTTTTCACCTTTCATTTTCCACGGTCAGATGACCCTTTTGGCTGATGGCATACCCAGGATGGAATCCTGACCACGCTTATGTTAATCAACGCCTCTCTGAAAAGTACAGGAGGGAGCGTAGACGTGGAGATTGAGAAGAGTACACGTTGCGCACATGATAATTAGTCCTCCGGTGGTTTTCGGACGCTTTTCGGTTTAAAGTACAGTTGTGATCTAAACGACATATAGATATAATCGAGCGATATATCTAAGCCTTCCTCAGTGGTGCAAGTACCATACAATTTTCGCTCAACTGTGACAAGATTCTAATGGCTTTTCAATTGGGTAAATTTCCATCCTTTCATTCCCCCTCCCTCCCACACGATTGCGAACATTAGGATACGAATCCATTATTTTTTAGGGCGACGGTCTTACGCTTAGGAATCTTCCCATCAGCCTGGATAGGTTGTTTGGACTCGGCACAGGAATTATCACAGACACCTCAGACCACACAGATGCACTTATTAGGATAAACCAAACACACGCTGTTTTCGCATTTCAAAGGAAGTTGCCATTGGTGCCCATCAGCCACAGTCCTCGGCGTGCACGATGACACATTTGGACACACATTGTCCTCGGTATTCACGATAAATATGTATATGGACACACATTGCCCTCGGAAGTCACGATAAACATGCATGGACACACATTGTCCTCGGTATTCACGATAAACATGTATGGACACACAATGTCCTCGGTTTTGCCGATGTCCTCGGTAATTCAATCCACACTGGGAGCCAACCATTGGACACTTGTCCAAAATGGACCCTTCATCTTACTCGGCAGATCTTGCGCTATCACCGGGAAGAAATCGATGCTTCTGCGGTGGTAAATAAAGGGTGTCCTCGTTTGTGACCGCCAGGTCATAGTCCTCGCTAGTCACGGTAAACACGTATGTGTGTGTGTGTGTGTGTGTGTGTGTGTACAGGTGGGTTTGACCAGCCTGCCACCGTGTGGTGATTTCGGCTGTTTAGGCGAGGTAGAGATGAGTTCAGCTGGTGGTCCGGACGGTGCCATAGGGGTTGTATAGGGGGTACGGTCGGATCATCGCCGTTCAGGAACATTGCAAGAATCATATATGGTATACAATGGTTTGGATGTTTTTTTCTGCTCTTTTTCTTCTTTTTTTGTCTTTTTGTCTTTTTTGTCTTTTTTCTCCATTATATCTATTGTTTTGCACTTTTGTCTTTTTTCTTTTTAAATATAAACACGTCATGGGCAGACTTAAGGAGAGATTGAGTAATTGGGGTTGTTGGGATATTGGCTAGTGTCGCTAGGATTTGGCGCGGGTGTGTTTTTTGTTGTTGGTAGCGGTGATGTTTGGTTTGTGGTTTGCTCTTGTTGTGGGTGCGTGGATAGTGACTGTGGTTTCGGAACTGTTGTCGTCGTCTGAGTCTGTGTATGTTTCGAAGTGGACTCGCAGGTTTTTGCGCACGGTGAATGGTGTCAATAATGGTTCTGGTGGTCCTGATGGCCCTGGGACTGACGATGTGTTTTGTGATCCTCGTTGTGCAATGAGGGCGGTTCCTGTGTTGAATGGGTGGGTGAGTGGTGTCGGTTTGTTTTGTTTTGTTGTTGTGGGTTGTGGCCTGATTATGATTGCTGGGTCTGTCTGAGATTCTTTGGTTGGTAGTGGGCTCGTATGTGATGTTTGTGTCTGTGTCGAGTGGGTGGATGTGCTGTGGTGTTGTAAAGTCTGCGTCGACTGCTGGTTGTTCATCCACGACCTTGCCCGCGGCAGGGCCCAGCCCTCAAGGTGGACGAGGCGGAGAATCTCCTTCTCCTTCGACCACCGAGGGCAGGCCCTGTCCGGGAGGCGTGGTTCCCGCCGCAGCCGACGCAGAGTTGTGTACTGGAGGTGCACGTGCTCATGTCGTGTGGTCCTGTGTAATTTACGCAGGTGGGTGTTGTATCATGGCACCCCCCTCTCGAGTGTCTGTACCGCTGGCAGTACTGACAGCGTCGGGGGAGGGCTGCTCGTGGCGTGACCTTGTACCTAATATAGCCTGCTTTAACGTGTGTTGGTGGCTGTCTAGTGTTGAAGGTCAGTATGAGTGTGTGTGGGTTTTCTTTGTGCGCTGGCGCAGGTGGCCTGTAGACGGAGGAGATGCCCTGGCTCCTAAATCGGATAGCTAGTTCCTCCTCCGTCATCCATGCCACCTCCCGTGCGCATATCATGTCTTCAGAGCTGTTGAGATGTGCGGCCGGTGTTATGGTGACAGGTATTCCAGTGATGTCAGTGATGTGTGTCAAGATGTCTGCGTCGCTGAAGGTGTATGATTGTATTAGGAGTGCTCCTGAGCGTATCTGGTGTGCGTGTAATGGCTGTCGTGTCCGACGGGTGATCTCCTCCTCCACCGTCCATGGGTCAAGGGCTTTGGCAAGCCCATTGGCTCCCCGTCATCCCGGCGGCAGATGTAGAAGTCGACCGTCGGTGTGTCCAGTGTGTCTGAGTTCATGTCTGGTGTCGTAGAGGGTTGTGGGTTCGGCGTTTGGCTAGGACAGATAGGTGTACACGGTTACAGAATACAGATATCGGCAGTATGTAGGGGGGGGTTGGCAGCACCGCCGGACCAATCTGGAGTCCTGCTGAGGAGTAGAGTATACTGGAAGATGAAGGTGCAGAGCTGGGCTAGAAGTACACAGTTGAAGTCGAAGTAATGGCAGGCTGATCTCGAGGCTTCGGGTTGGGTTCTTAGGCGGTTGGCATTGGCGCGGCTTGGACAGCACGCCTGCGGCACCGCCCGGCTTTTTGTGTTGCTCCTGTCAATGGCCGTTCCGTGGTGCCTGCGGCGTCGAAGCCTTGGTGGTGACTGGTTTCGCTGCGTCTTCTCTGCCAGCTGTTCGTTGCGTCGGGTGCTCTCGTAATTTGTGAGAGGTGGAAGATTTTCATGGAGATCTTGGTAATTGCGTGAAGAAATCGTTGGTGATGTTGGATCATGACTCTATATAAACAGTGTGTGTGTGTGTGTGTGTGTGTGTGTGTGTGTGTGTGTGTGTGTGTGTGTGTGTGTGTGTGTGTGTGTGTGTGTGTGTGTGTGTGTGTGTGTGTGTGTGTGTGTGTGTGTGTGTGTGTGTGTGTGTGTGTGTGTGTGTGTGTGTGTGTGTGTGTGTGTGTGTGTGTGTGTGTGTGTGTGTGTGTGTGTGTGTGTGTGTGTGTTTGTTGTGCCAGCCTGCCACCGCGTGGTGATGTCGGCTGTTTCCGGGGGGCGTTTGTGTAGTCTATTTTGTTGCTGTTTGTTAAGGGTGAAAGGGCATGAGGAGTAATGTGGTGCGGATGAGAGGAAGCGAAAAAGATTATAGTTGTCTTGTAGAGGCGAGTTGTGAGAGAGTTGAGGCGACTTGAAGAATGGCGCGCAGAGGTAGTACAAGTTGAGACGTCTTGCAGGCAGATGAAGTAGGAGTCGAAGCTGAGTTGGTGCAGAAGTATAGAGTTTGCCAGTCCGGTCGGTGTCATGGGGCGGGGTGTAGTTGGAGGGTTGGTGTCGGGCCATCGCCAGTATTGATTTTACAATGCAAGAACGCTAGTGTTAGTAAATACCACGTGGGGTTAGTTTTTGTTTCTTTTTCTTTTTTGTTGATTTTCTGTTTTCTTTTTCTATAACATATCTTCATTTTGTTGTTCTTTTTCCCCATTTTGTTGATTTTTTCCTGTTTTAACATATCCTTTCATTTTCGGGTCTTTTTTGTCATTTTTATTATAGTTCGTGGATCAGGCGTGTGATAGAGATAAAGTGGAAGAGGTGCTCGTGTAATGTTGGATGTTCATCGTTGAGAAGTGTCGTGATGCTTAGTGGGATGCTGTTCATGTTGCAGTAATTTGTGATGGGTGTTGGTGGATGCGGCAGCCTATTGTAGTTTAAGTCGTGTTGCGTTCATGAGTTGGTGTTTGCGTTTGGTGCGGATTTTTAGTGCTTGGGTGCATGGGTTTTGTGCGATGAGTTGTGTTTTGTAATGACATCTTAATAGTGTTTCTGTGCGTCTCTGCTTCAGTTCTGGTATGTGGTTATAGATATGGAGAGCGAAAGAAGGCCAGGTGATGTATGCTCCTGTGACTATTTGTAAAGCTTGGCGTTGCAGAAAATCTATAATTTTGAGGGTTGATTTAGTCGCATTTTCGAAGAGTGGGGATCCGTATTCCAAAATTGGCCGAATTATTAATTTGTAAAGAGCTAGCAGTGTGCTTCTGTCGGATCCCCAGTTTGTGCCAGATAGTGCTCGGAGGATGTTTATTCTTTTTGATGCGCGTTTTTGGATGTCTAAGATAAGTGGCCGGAAAGTGAGTTTTGGGTCTAAAGTGATGCTTGGAAATTTTGTTGTGGTGACGAATTGTATGGGAGTGTGGTCTATTTTGGTGGTGGTAAGTCTGTGTATTTGTGGTAGCCGAAAAGCACGCATTTTCATTTGTGTGGTACAATGTGTAAGTTTAGGGAGACGAATTTGCTATGCAGTTGTATTAATGTGGTTTGTATTATTCCTAGTGCGTTTGGTGGTGTTTCGTGTGATGTCCATATAACTATATCGTCAGCGTATATTGCAATTTTGGCCGGAAGGTTGTCTGGGATGACTGAATTTATACCTAAAATAAAGAGTAGGGGGCTTAGTACTGAACCTTGCATGAGACCGGTTGTGGGGAATTTTGTGTCTGACATGTGGGATCCAATTTTGACTTGAAATGAGCGATTGAGAAGATATAAGTGAAGATAGTGTTGTGGTCTGCCCTGTATAGCTATGTTGTGTAGGTGTTGTAGTAGTGCTGTTGTGTTGATGGTGTCATAAGCTTGCTTGAGGTCCAGGAAGACGGCGACAGTGGAGCGTTTCCCTGCCGCCGCTTCCTGGATGTGTGTGACAAGGTAAGTGAGATTATCTAGGCATGAACGATTAGGAAGAAAACCCGATTGAATAGGAGATATTAGTTTTGTGTTTGGATGATATAGAGAAGGCATTTTTTCACAAGACGTTCGAATAGCTTGTGGAAGCAGCTGGTGAGGGCGATAGGGCGATAGGAAGTGCAGAGAGTTGAGTCCGTGTTTGGTTTGGGTATAGATATGAGAGAAGCGTGTAACCATGATTGTGGGTAGGAATGTGTGGTCCATGCGGTGTTGTAAGTGTCGAGCAATGTTTGGAGTGCTGATATTGGTAAGTGTTTGAAGAGGGCATAGTGGATGTTGTCTGGTCCTACACTTGTGTTTCCTGTCCGTGTGATTGCTAATTGTAGTTCTGCAAGTGTAAATCTGCTGTTGTATAGGTGTGGGCGTGTGTGTCTGATTGCAGGTGAGGGTGTTCATGGACGTGTAGACGATCTGAGATGGTAGTGGTGTGCGAAAATGTTTGCTATTGTTTGTGTGTCTGTGACAGTGTTGCTGTTGTGTCTAAGTGTGATTGCTTTGCATGGCGGTCTTTGTCTGTGTTGAAATGTTCTTAGTAGTGTCCACATTTCGCCGAGAAGTGTGAATCTGTTAAATTGGGTGCATAATTTATTCCAGGAGGTCTTTTTTGCTTGTTTAATGGTGCGTCTGCATAGTGCTCTCTGACGTTTGTAAGCTGTTAGTGTTTCTGGTGTGTGATGTCCTTCATGTGTGTCGCGTGCGTGGTTCCTCGCGCGGATCGCCCGGTGGCACTCTTCGTCCCACCAGGAAGCCGCGCGAGGTTTGTGTTGGTGTCTTGGTTTTGCTCGTGGTATGTGTTCGTGTGCTGTGGTGAGGATTATGTCTGCAAACTGTTCTGGTGTGTATTGTGGATTGTGTGCTGTTTGTGCTGACAAGGAATCTGAAAGTCGGATCCAGGATGCTTTTTTGAGGTTCCAACGGCCTGACAGGGGGTTGGGTGGGCCAGTGGTCGGGATTTGGTCAAAGGTACTGGTGATGGGTGCGTGGTCGCTAAAGTGTGGGTCAGGGTTGGATGTCCAGGACAGTGTGAGGGCTATGCGTGAGGAGGCAAGTGTGACGTCTGGGGTTGTAGGGAGGAGGGAGCTGATTGGTACTAGGTAGATTGGTGAGCCGGTGTTGAGTATGGTGAGATTATGCTGTGTGGCTATTGCGATAAGTGTGTGTGCTCTGTGATCAGGTTGTGTTGTGCGAGTGTCCCATAAGGGGTGGTGTGAGTTGAAGTCTCCGGTGAAAATGATAGGTGTGCGGATTTGGTCAAGTGCTTTATTTAATTCCGAGAGTGTTTCTGTGTTTCGCGAGGCTGGGTCGTAAATGTTGATGAGTGTGTAAACTATGTTGTGTACATGAATTTCAGTTAGTAGTATGTCTGCCGTGGTGTCGAAATGTATCAGGCGGTGGGGGATAGTGTTCTTAATGTATGTACATACACCGCCTGATCTGTGTGGGTTGTGTGTGTCGTGTCTGTGTAGTGTGTAGTGGGGATGTGAAAGTGGTGTGGGTCGCTGGGTTTGAAGTGTGTTTCTTGAAGGCATAGTGCTATAGGATGTGTTTCTGGTGCACAGTGTTTAAATTCTGGCCAGTGTCTGATAGGTCCGTGTGTGTTCCATTGTATGATTGTGTTCATTGTCTTTGGGTGTTGGCGCGCGTGTATGGTCTTTTCGGTGAGTTAGGTCTTTTGGAGTTTTTACCGGGCTTTTGCTGTTGGTGGGTGAGGGGTGGCTGTTGATGGGCGGGGGGGGGGGGGTGGTAGTTGGCGTGTGGAGATGGTCCGGTATGTGTCTGTTGATGCGTGTCTGGTGTCAGTGTGCTCCTCTATGTATGTGTCCCGGTCGGTGTATGTGTGGATTGTGTTCGTTCGGGATTCCTCTGTTGCTGGTGAGGTCTGTGGGTACCGGGAGGTTGTTGGTTGCTGGGGTGGTGGCGGTGCGGGTTTAGAGGGTGGGGATGGAGTCGGTTGGCGGGTTCGTCGTGGTGGTGGTGGTGGTTTGTGTACCGGTCGATGGCGTATGTTTGCTGGTGTTGGTGAGTGTGTCCTACGTGTGCTGTTGGTGGTGTGCTGTTGGTGGGAGTTTTGGTGTAGGTGTCCGTGTTCTGTTGGTGTCGCGTGGTTGTCGATGTTGGCAGAGTCTGGTATTCGGTGTAGTCGTGTCGTGGTGGTGGTGCTGTGTATGTTCCCGGCTCTTCCCGGCGGGTCGGCCACGCCGCCGGCGGGCCGGACACCGTCCTCCTGGCCAGGAACAGGTCCATGCCCTCCAGGTTGACCAGGCGGGAAATCTCCTTCTCCGCCATCCACCGGGGGCAGGTTCTGTCCCCGGCCTCGTGCTCTCCCCCGCAGGTGGCGCAGCAGGCCTCGCCGCTGTCACACGCTTCGGTGCTATGTGCTTGGGCGCAGCGGCCGCATGTGTGGGTGTTTGCGTGGCACTGCCATGCGGAGTGGCCGTAGCGCTGACACCGCTTACAGCGCCGCGGGGTGGGGGTGCGCGTGGTGTGACGGGGTACCGGAGGTACCCCGCTTTTATGTGTGTTGGTAGTGTCCTGGTGTTGAATGTCAGTATGATGATGTGAGATGGTTGCTGTCCTGGTCTGGGGGCCGGCCGGTATGCGGCGGAGACACCCTATCTCCCCGTCCTCCAGACAAGGGTCTCCACCGCGATGCCGGCTAGCTACCGTGCGTGTATTGTGCCCTGGGAGGTGTTTAGTTTTGTTGCTGGTGTGATCGAAATCGGTGTGTTGTGGATCCTGTGTATAGTGGGTATGATGAGTCCGTCAATGTGTGAGTACGCTTGGATTAGGAGCGCCCCCGATCTAAGTTGTTTTGCGATCAGAGCCACTCCCGTGTATTTGGCGAATTCCTCCTCCACCATCCAGGGGTCCAGGGAGCCCATAGGCTCCCCGTCCCCCCGGCGGCACAGGAAGAATTCGCCAGTTGGTTGTGCGGTGTTCATGTTCTGTGGTGTTGAATGCGTTTCGTTTGTTAGTGGTGTTGGTTAAGGGGTGGTATGGCAGGTGTGTGCCGTAGTGTTACACAGTGAACAAAGTACAGTGTTTACAGGTTGGCGGAGGAGTTCGGAAGGGCGTGAATTAGGCTCGACAGGTGTAACAGTGGGGGCAGATAAAGACGAAGAATACACAAAGAAATCAGAAACTGTGCTTGAAGGGAGCACGAATAGACAGATCAGATGAAGATGATGCAGAGGGTACTAGAGGGAAGATCGGGCTGGGGTTGAGGGGTTCCTGGGTGGGGGGAGTGGCAGCACCGCCGAACTGACCTTGTAGTAGTGGTGGCTTGAAGTAGGTAGATGGAGCTGAAGTAAAGACGAAGGCACTGCACTGTATCACTGAAAAGAGGACTTGTAGATGTAGATGTAGGGAAGTTGTAGAGCACGTAGACGTAGGTAGAAAGCTTGTAGAGGTTGGTGTAGAGCGAGGTGATAGAGAAGACACTGAGAAGTAGATCCAGAAGCTTGAAGATGAAGGTAGCTGAAAATAGGTTAGTGGGGCGGGAGAATAGTGTTTGTAGGTGAATGTTGGGTTTGGAGCGGTGTTCGTGTGCGTTTGTTGTAGGTAGATGTATGTGTGTTGGTGTAGGTGGTGTATGTGGTGGGTGGCAGGTGGCAGGCGTCGACTACTGCAACTTCGGCCCGAAGCTTCGTCCGCGAACTCCGTCTTCCTTCTTCTCCTCCTCCGTGAACTTTTGATAGCCAGTCACTTGTTGCTTTCAAAGCGTTCTGCGAGCGTAGCGTCAGGACCGTTTGTGCAAAAGAGAACGTGCAAAACCACGAAAAAGCTATGCTATATAAACACAGCGGTAGGGTACATACTAGTGTTAAAGGCGGACATCTGTTCTGCGTATGCGCAATTTCTTGAGAAAATTATCTTTATTTTGTTCGCATAGTGGCGCTCTTGGCGTAATCATCACTGCATGATATAGATTGTTTACGTTTTCGCCCCATAATGAAGCTTGATGGCATGATATTTATTTTCTTGTAGACAAGGTGATATGGGAGTAGGTGATATTAGCTGTATCAGGATTTTTTTAAATAAAAAAATGGAAACAGGGACGCAAACCATAATATTGCATGCGCTTTCACAGCAAGGGATGCCTGAGTGATAAACGTACCTGCCCATGTGTTTCTTTTAGTATATTTAATTTTCCAACTAGCAAATAATATAGTGAGAAATTTCCCCAAATACCACAACATCTCGGAATCATTATGGGAATGCCTGAACATTCAAAATTGACCATACTCATTATCAAACTGGAGATAGGGAGCATTCATCATACAATCCCAGTAATGGAATGTTAGCTTGCTGGATAAGCATACCCTGTCTGGATACCTACATGTTGAAGTTCTGAAGCAGTGTTCAGCTTTGTTTGATTTAGATGCCACATACAAATGGTATGCCTAGGGTTGTCCTTTGTTTTGCAGGATTGTGGCAATATAGGTACCTACACACCATACCTGGTGAAATTTTATATGAAGCATTTGCTGCAAGAGTGCATAACTTCCAGTATTGCTGTAGTTTAAGGCATTCACAGCACATGTTTTTCATGTATTTAACTCCATAAAGAAAACAGGAGATATGTTTTGTTAGCTTCAGTTACTTCAGTTTTTATTCTGCACAATTTTGGAGATTACTTTTCATTTTCATTTTTGTATGACCAATACTTTCTTCTGTAAATGCTTGCATGTCAGGAGGCAGGCAATAAAGGGGCTTTGCGTTGGGTAGCATTCCAAAAATAATTACATTAGGAATGATGATGGAGCATAAATTAACCTAACCCAGCTTAACCTGTCAGAAGAAATCATCTTAACACGCGCCCTGGAGGGCCTCTGAAAATTACACGCACTGGAGGGGGGGGGGGGCGGATTCCGCCCTCCCCCTAAGATCTCGGCTCCCATTAACGCTAGAGCAACGAAATTCGGAGGGTGGATGGGCACGATAGTAATCTCTATTGTGTGCAAATTTTGTGACCTTAGGTCAATATGTTCAAGGTCAAATGAGGTCAAAATAGCAAAATGTTCTGGTTTTGCGTGGCTTGGCTTCTCATTGGTATGGATCGCTGTGATTGTGTTTAAATGTTCCAAAATTGACATTAATGATGTTTTGGACATTACTAATGATGTAATGCATGTGCCAGATCCGCCATTTGACCTCAGGTCACCCATATAGAAGCACTTTATCAGGTCAGTACCTGCTCCAGTTACCGGAACCTGGCTGCCCACCTGACTGCTCCGTTGGGTGGCTCGGCACAATCGGCTTCGCAAAGAAAGGAGTGAACTACATGAATAAAGTATAGAAACACTTAAGCACACAATGACAAACAGTAGGATGTGTAGGGAGTAACATGCAAAGTGACGTCAATCGCATGCCAGTCATTTCCATTTATGACAACATTCCAGTTGACCATGCTTGGTTCCATTAGCCTGTCATTATGACCTCGGCTACCTAACATAACTTTTAAATGATATAGCATAATAATATGCATCAAACAAGCCGCTTGTTTTGTCAAGAACACTTCCCTTTTGCCAACATACGGGAAGCGCATCAGCGTAGATATTTGTGGTCTGCCGCTGCGATTAAAAAAAACATTTTAACGGCCCATAACTTAAAAACTTTTCGGCCGATTTTAATTTGTCTTGATTTAAGCAATGCGCCGGTCATTTCTAAGCAGGTACGGAAAACATGGTGCATATCGGCCAGTACAATATGGAGTTGTGTACGAGAAATCGGAGGGGTGGGCGGATTTCGCCATCCACCCCACCAAAGCGTGTGTTAACCTGTCATAAACTTGACCTGACTTGACCTCGGTGACCTGACATGACTTTGGAACAATGTAGCATAACAATATACATCAAACAAGTCGCTAGTGTTGCCAAGTACACTTCCTTTTTGCCGATATGCGGGAAAGGCATCAACGCCGATATTTGTGGTCTGGCGCTTATAAATATTTTGAGTTTACCAACCTCTAACTCGAAAAATTGTCCGTCGATTTTCGTTTTTCTTACTTTAAACAGCGTGCCGTTCATTTCTAAGCAGGTACACAAACAATGACGTATATCAGCCGGTAAAATCTGGAGTTATCTACGAAAAACAGGAGGGGTGGGCGGATTTCGCCCCCCCCCCCTCCAGGGCGCGTGTTAAAAGCCAATTGGCTAAATGGCAGCCAGGGTACCCATAAAAGATAAGTGCAACTATGAGCTACAAGGGCCCTTCTTCCTTGCACTGTGCACACTCAACCAATTGCCTACCAAATCTGTCGATCAGCCCGTGTGTGTGTGTCTCTGTGTTTGGCCAGCCTGGCCAGTCACCGTGTGGTGATGTCGGCTGTTTCCGGGGGCGTTTGTGGTGTCAGTATTTTGTTGCTGTTTGTTAAGGGTGAAAGGGTATGTGGTGCGGATGAGAGGAAGCGAAGAAGATTATAGTTGTCTTGTAGAGGCGAGTTGTGAGACAGTTGAGGTGACTTGAAGAATGGCGCGTAGAGATAGTAGAAGTTGAGACGTCTTGCTGGCAGATTTCTGATTTCCATATTTCCATATTTCTGGGAACTGGTGCCAAGGCAAACATGACAAGCTTTACACACATTTCACATTTATGAAGCACACAAATGTTTAAGCTAAGTAAGGTAGCCTGTATGCTGGGCACATTTTCAATGTTTTTAACAGTTAAACAATTGAGCTTTCTTCTTTAAGAAAAAACTTGAGAATAGGTGGGCTAGAAAAAAATGGTATAATAATTTTTATTTTCTTATTTTGTTTTTCTAAAGGGAAGATTAGGCGTAGATATGTTACCTTAGGCTACATTATTCGGTTTGATAGATTGTATGCTATTTAGGTTTTCTCAGGCAATGTTATGCTGTCTCATCTTAGCATACATTTTACACTATATTTATTATCTGAATGAAAAAACAATTTTGGTATGGTTGTGTTTGTCAAATGATGAGTAATTATTGCCCGAGGAAATGATTGGTCACATTGTCTTAATCATGTTGACAAACATTGTATTGGAAATATTCCAAGAATTGAGAAACTATTCAAGTACACAAATTTTCAAAAGTTTTATTTTTTCCCATTGGTCTTACTAATTAATTCACAAGGAATAACTACTTAAAAATTGCAAGTTACAATACCTATGGTATGCATAAGTATTGCACATATGTTTTTCCGTTCAGGTAATTTTGTATTTGTTGGTTGTTCCTTACTGTAATATTTGGAAAAGTAGTTAGCATGATGCGACCAGTCCTTTCCTCTGCAATTTTATATTTCTTAGTTGGCAGAAAAAGTAACACCATAAAAAGGAGCTTTGGGTTGGGTCATATAGCATACCCAATAATGTTAATTAAAAGGAAAAATGCAACCTGGTCTAGACTAACCTAGACTAAATTCAAATGTAAGAATTTTTTTTAGGAAGATGGAGAAAAAAGAGAAAAATCATAAATCCAAAGGCTGTGGAATTTCATCAACCTTCAAGCCGTGACGGGGCGCCGAGCTTGTGGACGTGCCATTGGTGAACAGCACACAAGTGCCCCACTTTTTAGCAGTTGCATGGACTCTTAGTGACATCATGCATGGGTGTCGTGACGGACTTTGAATGGGTTAGAGACGGCACGAGAGGGTTTTTTAAAAAGTTTTTTTTTTCATGCGAAGTAATTCTGCAAAATACTCAATCATTCTTGTAGTCAAATTACATAAAGCTTCGAGCGACCAGGTCCCTAGGGCTCAAACATGCTATGTTAGCTGGGATATGTAGGTGTGCCCGTTTTCAGTCATTCAACACTCCCACTCTTTACATTGGGTCGGAGTATGGTGGACTTTGATGGTAAGCCTGCATACGTCAAAGGAAGTGACCTCTTAGTCAAAGTTCTCGTCTAGGCCACGTCCACCAGAGGCATAGGAACGTCTCAAAAGTGTGCATGTGTATGTGGAAGGGGGGGGTAAACCCTTGAACCATGAAAAGTGGGGACCATACCACTTCTCCCCTGTTTCCACACCTATGATGTTTACTCGTCTTGCCGACGCCGGTGGATACAGTAACGGTGGAAATGCTGACGGCCACTGCCCCTGCCATTTCCAAGGGGATAAAACGGGGATATCCAAGTGGGATAAAAGAAAACATACCATTCTTGGTTTAGGACATTTTATAATATCATGTTCAGGGCACACAGTATTCGGATATGAGTATTATAATAATTGGCATTAATTTGTATACCACTCGATCCGACTCAAAACAGGCTGGCTGTACTCACACTTCGCGGTGAAGGCCGAAACAAACATTTGCCTTCGCATGTGGTGACTTTAGCATTATCTATATGATGCTGCTTGGTAAATAATGCATTTAAAACAAGGTTTTTTTTTCATATGAAAGAAGAAAAATAAGTGAAGTACGCATAAAATGAATGGATTCAAATAAATCGTTTTGACATGATTGGAGAAGTGGGTTCTGATAACACGCTTCAGCAATCCCTGGTTTACTATTTCAGTAAACTTGAGATTTCCGCGAGGTGAAACTACTTGGGTTCAATGACACCTGCCGGAGTATTTTTAATGCCTACATGTAATCGTTAACTCTCGCCGATACAGGAAATGGCCCTGTCGATGACCACCCTCTCCCTGAATTTTTCTGCAATAGCGATCACGTGAACGGACGCAGAGGCATCACATTTCTTGTAGCTTATTATGCATCTGACTTACATATTTCTCAAAATTTCAGGTCCAGCTTTCAAAGGTCATTCACCGGGAATGAGTGAAAGCTGTTGATGTTCCAAAATATTGACAGTGGCGCTAATCAGTGCAATTGCAGTATATCAACATCAAACTAAGAGCATGCTGTTCTTCCATCAGTCGAACAAAGTCCTATCTGGAAATATAAGTTAATGTCAAGGTTGCTGACCTGAGACCCGGTCATGTTATGCGTATTCATGCCGCATACAGTGGGTAAATTTGAACTTCTAGGTAATGTGTCACACTGAGAATGATAAAGAACGTGAAATAGGCATTCTGGGTTAATTCATGTATCAATGGTCATTGACATAATGTCAAGTCACTCAACATGTATGCTCTACACAATGCAATCTCATACAGAATGCTGCTGTTCCTCACCAAGTGTTATCTGAATTCGATTTCAGCACCGCCTACCTCGTGCGACATGACAGTGGATGACGATCGGAGACCTGGTCGACCTGACGGCGACCTGAAATGACCTTATTTTACCTCATTTATTCTTCATTTGCTATTACACCCCAAGAAGTGCACACTTAGGCAAAGGCTGAATAAATCGGTTGATTAGTTCGTGCATTGTTTTACCCACGCCGTGTTTATTTCTGTGGCGACGCCCCAGTCATCAATACATGTTTTGCATTTCATTGATTCGCAAAGTTCAATCATAGTAATTGATGAAGGAATTGAACTTGAAATACTCAGTTTTGCCCAAGATGTTTGTGCAATGGCCACCGGACTGACCCACCATGTCAGTGCAATGGCTCAAACATTTACTCAAGTTGTATTTCTTCAGAATGCAATGTTGGCGGATGACAACCGTCTCTAAAAATGTGCGTAGCTTTTTTATGTTCACCTATCCGCAATTTTGCTATGTATCTGAAGGTACAATTAGTGTTAATGTACTACCATGTTATACTATGTTGTATGTTTATATGCTGATATATTTTGTACTATGTATTTCATGTATAAATATATAGCATGGTGTAACATAGCAATGCATTAAGACCAATTAAGTGTATCTTCAGATGCATAGCTGACTTGCGGATACGTCAACATAGAAAAACCTAATCCCATTTTCATAGAAGTTTTTTTAAGAGACGAGACATATTTGGAAGTATGTTTACACACACATATAATATATATACATATATATACATATGTACATATATATATATATATATATATATATATATATATATATATATATATATATATATATATATATATATATATATATATATATATATATATATATATATATATATATATATATATATATATATATATATATATATATATATATATATATATATATATATATGTGTGTGTGTGTGTGTGTGTGTGTGTAAATATATATAGGGGCGGGGATTGCCGAATAGTTAAGGTGTCGAGCTATGGGTACCAAAGGTTCTGGGTTCGACACTAGCGCCGCTCAGGACACTTCCCAATCCTGCGGCCCACCGGCGAAGCAGTGTGGGCGGCGCCATTAGCCGTGAATGTGCATAAAGTGCGTCGTGAACCACCCAATAAACAAACAATGCATATATATATATACATATAGATACATATATATACATAGATATATACATACAGATATATTTATTTATTTATTTAACAATACATGCCCTCCACGTCCAGTGGCTGTGACGGACAGTCTGGGTTGAACTCACATATATTTACAAAGAAAGGACACATGTGTGGTGAAAAGTGGGAGCAGATGCGCAACAAACATTCGTACGCTAACATAATACAATATCCATATCACTTTTCGCACTGCGTACACCGTACTTGCAACACGAGCTATACACGAGTGGCTTGTAGAAGTTATAGGAAAGCGATGGCCTAAAGGTGACTTCATAGTGTACACATATCCATGGTGTAAGTTTTGTGTGTGACTAGTGTTGTTCGTGGAGATACGCTAGTGCATGTTTCTTGAAGTTAGACAACCTCGATATTTTTGTTTCAGTAGGAAGTTTGTTGTAGTAGAAGACAGACGAGTAGAGAAATCTCCTGCGGCCAACCTCTCTCTGTGGATGGCTGGCAGGTGCAGATGGTCGCCTGTACGTGTGTGACAGTTTCGCAGGGTAGAGTTTGCAGTGCTTTGACCGGCGATGTGTGAAGGCTCACCCGTCAGAATGATCTTGTGGAGCAAAGTGAGACTGTGAAATAGGTACAGATCAGCTGCAGTGGGGAGACCCAATTCGTTTGGGGCATCAGAAATGGGATAAAATTTCCAGAGACCTGACACGACTCTAGTGGCGAAGTGAATGATCTTGTCTAGTATGTGGATGTATGCTGACGACCCGTTCCCGTAAACAGATCTGCAGTATCGGATATTGAATATAACTAGGCTATTGACTATATTGAAGAGGGTACTGGTCGGTAGATGGTGACGCAAATGGCTCAGGGCCAGAAGGAACCCAGTGCACTTGCGGACCACAACAGCTACATGGGAATCCCACGACATGTGGCGATTAAATGTCACCCCAAGGTTCTTACACTAATGTTTCTCATCTATCACGGCGTCCCTAAAGCACACTCGCATCGTGGTAATATTGCGTAGATTTTGTCGCGATCCGAGAGTAAGAAGCTGAGTTTTGATCGGGTTCACCTTCAAACCGTTATCCAAGAAGTAGTCGTAGGGTTGGCTCAGACATGTCTCCATCTAACTTATCAGATTTGGGAGATCAGATTTTCGACCGAAGATGAGGACCTGGGTGTCGTCTGCGAACTGGGTGACATGTGCTACCGGGACGTGCAGACTGAGGTCGTTCGAAAAGATGCAATAGAGAAGTGGACCTCATGATGAGCCTTGCAAGACACCTATGCTGTTTGGGAGAAAGGAGGAGAGATGCCTGTTTCCGTGTTGTTCTGAGACCCTAACAGCCTGCGTGTGACCTCCCAGATATGCTTTAAACCAGTCGGTATCGATTCCACGGAGTTCAAGTTTAGTGAGCAGTTTGGTGTGGTCCATTACGTCGAAACATTTACTGAGGTCCAGAATGCAAAGGAGAGCTACTTCCGAACGGTCCATTGCTGCTAGTATTTCGTCCGTGACTGATATAAGGGCGGTTTCCGTAGAGTGGCGTGGTCTGAAACCGTGCTGAGTTTGGGCCAGTAGGTGGTTTGAGTTTAGGTAGTGATAGAGTTGTTTCTGCACTACTCTCTCAGTGATCTTGGCGATAACCGGAACCAGTGAGATGGGTCTAAAATTAGAGGGATCCGAAGGATCTCCTGATTTGTGAATGGGAGTTACTATTGCCTGTTTCCAAGTGGAGGGGGTACAGCTGTAGTCAGGCATGTGTTTATAATGTCGAGCAGTACTTCGCCGACAAAAACGAACAGAAATTTGATAACCTTAATATAGATCCCGTCGGGTCCGCACGCACTTGTGCTTCTCATGTTAATGACGATTTTGGCTAGCTGTTCAAGAGATATGAGTGATACTTTATAGGAGCTGAAAGAGACGCACGATAGCCGGCAACTGGGAGATGTGTGTTCAGGCATGTTTGCCTGGAGTTTTACCTCTGCTGATACTTTTGGTCCGACACTAACAATATTGATTTAGCTGCTCTGGTAGGACCTGAGGTTGCACTCTGTGAGATCCTTTTTTCGTATCGATAATAAGCTTGGTAGCACGCCACGCAGCTGGTGGGCCCTTTTGACCTATCTTTCCGCTAATCTCTTCCCCACAGTCAGCTCTAATAGCTGATCGAACTTATCAGTTAAGTATTTTGTAAGTGTTTCTATCTTGTAAGCGCAAGGCTACATTTCGCCGATGCATGAGATGCTTGGTAGCTTCGCTAACATGTGGTGCTGTTGGGTTCCGAATTTTGATGTTTCTGAGTGGCAGGTGCTCAACGAGAATAGGTGTCAGCAATTTCAGCAGGGTGTCCCACTTATCGGTTATTGCGATGCGACCAGTGACCTGGACCCAGTCGATCTCACCAAGGTCAAGGGTCAGTTCAGAGGTGTCCACTCATCCGAAAGAACGTGACTTTATCACGGTGTTAACTGAGGCAGGCTTGTTTATTTTAATTGAACATGTGATAAATTTGTGGGGACTGTAGTGGCAGAAACTCACTTTGGGGCTGTCGACAGAGGTGGGCGAATTTGTTAGGATGACATTCAATAAAGAGCCTGTAGCGAATGTGTGGCGCTTCACTGTCACGGGAAGTGAATAGTTTCTTACGAACCCAAGCAGGTGTGTTTTGCTGGGGCGATTTGCCGTGTCGAGAAGGTTGTAATTCAGATTCACCTGCGAGTATATATATGTTGAATATTTTCTGGACGAATTATACAAAAAGTGGCACAGTGAGGGAAATGATATTTTTACCACAAAACACATCACCGACCTTTCGGCCAAAAGCCTTCTTCAGGGTGACATAATTACACAATTTCAAAAACTTCAAGCACACAATCATGCACTCGAATTCTTGTGATCAAAACGTGACACGTATTGCAACCTCTCGCCGGGCTGACGAATAACATAACGACATTGCGAAATACTGCTTCGATGGCGAGAGTCAACAAATCAGAATACAAAAAGCCATGGCTGGCTTACGAGAATGACACATCCAATATCATGCACATCGCCATGTGTGTGTGTGTGTGTGTGTGTGTGTGTGTGTGTGTGTGTGTGTGTGTGTGTGTGTGTGTGTGTGTGTGTGTGTGTGTGTGTGTGTGTGTGTGTGTGTGTGTGTGTGTTTGTGTGTGTGTGTGTGCACTTGTGAGCCGTGAATACCGAGGACAAAATGGGTTTACACAACGGAAGAGCGAGGTCCGGTGGTGTATACCGAGCCCCGATAGGTGGACCTCGGTATTTTGACCAATCAAAACGCGTTTTTGGGTGTTTCTCAGTCAGCTGGCGAAATATTATCATGGACCTCAGTAATCACGAAATCATGACTTTCAAATGTGTGTGTGTGTGAATCTGTGTGAACTAGAAATCGGTCAAGCGTGTGTAAGTTCTTCTTCTTGTGGAAATAGTGGTGACGAGACTCCTGCTGCTAAGATCAATGTTTCATGAATACAACTATAAATTAGGTTAGTACTAATTCCTAATTGACCAATAAATATCAAAGGTTCGAAATTATGATTAGTGGTTTTAAAAGTTGGTGTTTCAGAACATAACATACGATTGATATCACCATCTCTATTTTTATTCGGCCATCGCTGAAGTAGCTTCGCGTCAGGTGTGCGTGTCAGGTGACGGTGGGTAAGATGTTTATCTGACGGTGAATCCAGGGCACTAGTGATTTCGAAATGAAAATAATTGCGCGTAATTGATTTATTTGTACCTATATCTGTTAAAATGTCAGTTCATTAATAGTGCAGTAAAATAGTGCAATAGCATACCTACAATTGAAGTAAGTAGAGCAGGTTTGTCGGGTACCTACCTACATTTGGGCATTTCAGGTGGATAATTTGCCAACATACCTGATGATGTCGTTGGTGATTGGTTCTAGGTATGCGAAAAGTGGATTTTTCTTCCCTTCTTTACTTTTTTACTCTTCCATCTTGCTCTTTTCACTTGGACTCTTTCAACTGCTATTCTTTTTACTTGTGTTTTTTGCTTCTATTATTTTAACTTGCTCTGTTGACTTGTGTGTCTTCTTTTACCTGATGCTTTTAACACGTTCTTTTGGCGTATTCATTTGGCTTGTTTTTACTGATTATTTTTTATATATTTTTCGTTGATACTTTTAGCATCTAAATTTTCATTCCTTTGACTCTTCTTAACTTTGTCAAAGTGATATGAGATTATGTGGTGTTAAAACATTCTTCATTAATTGCATCAAAAAAAAAATTTTTTAAATGTATTCTTCTTTCATTATATTCTTCTTTAATTATGTTCTTTAGTTATATTCTTCTTTAATTATAGTCTTCTTTAATTATTTCCTTCTTTTAATTTTATTATTCTTTACTTATATTCTTCTTTAATTATATTCTTCTTTAATGATATTCTTCATTAATTATAATATTCTTTAATTATATTATTCTTTAATTATATTTTTCTTTGGTTGTATTCTACTTTAAATTCATTCTTTTCAATCGTATTCTTCGTTCATTGTATTCTTTTCAACTTCTATGCTTTTAGCCATTTCACCTAGGGTCATTTCTCTTTATCATTTTTGTGAATAACATTCAGGTAGGGGTTAAGGATAAGGTGTTCAAATTTGCTGATGACATGAGGCTGGTAGGAGTGGCTAACAGTAGTGGTCTACATAGTAATGTTCAACTAGACAAGGAGGACCTAAAAAGTGGTCCTATCATTGGCAGATGTCTTTCAACTATGAAAATGGAAGCTTATGCGGCTGGGGTCTGGTAGTGAGACTTCCAGACATACAATGGGAGGTGGGAAACTGAGTGGTATTAACGAAGAAAGATATTCAGGTGTGTTGGTGTAAAATGACTTAAAAGCAGAAAAAATGGTAATTCAGCTTCGAACCCAGCATTCAGAATGCTTGAAATCATTAATAGATGGGTGAGGTATAAATGCAAGGTAGTCATGAAAAGCTGTACTTAGCCTACGTTCAACCCCCCTTAGAATATTACGTACAGGCATGGAGCCCCCACTTAGAAAAAAACACAGATATGCCTGAAAGAGTGCAGCGCACCATAGTGATCTCTATTGTGTGCAAAGTTCATGACCGTAGGTCAATATCTTCAAGGTCAAATGAGGTCAAAATAACAAAATGTCCTAGTTTTGCGTGGCTTGACTTGTCATTGTTATGTATCGCTGTGGTTGTGTTTAAATGCTCCAAAATTGGCATTAATGATGTTTTGGACATTACTAATGATGCAATACAGATGTCAGATTCGCCATTTGACCTCAGGTCACCTATATAGGAGCACTTTATTAGGTCATTACCTGCTCCAGTTACCGGAACCGGGTCTCCATCCCGACTGCTCCGTTGGGCGGCTCGGCGCAATCGGCTTCGCAAATAAAGGAGTGAAAAACATGAATAAAGTATGGAAATGCTTAGGCACACAATTACAAACCGTATATTTCGGGATGTATAGGGAGTAACATGTAAAGTGACATCAATCGCATGACAGTCATTTGCATTTATGACACATTCCAGTTGACCAAGTTTAGCTCCATTAGCCTGTCATGAACTTGACCTGACTTGACCTCGGCGACCTAACATGACTTTTAAATTATATAGCATAACAATATGCATCAAACAAGTCGCTAGTGTTGCCAAGAACACTTCCCTATTGCCAATATACGGGAAGCGCATCAGCGCCGATTTTTGTGGTCTGGCGCTGCGAATTGTTTTTACTTTAACGGCCCCTAACTTGAAAACGTCTCGGCCGATTTCCACTTTTCTTGCTTTAAACAATGCGCCGGTCATTTCTAAGCAGGTACGCTATAAATTCGGCGTATATCGGCCGGTACAATATGGAGTTATGTACGAAAAATCGGAAGGGTTGACGGATTTCCCCATACCCCCTCTAGGGCGTGTGTTAACCTGTTATGAACTTGACCTGACTTGACCTTGGTGACTTGACATGACTCTGGAATAATGTAGCATGACAATGTACATCACACAAGTCGCTAGCTTTGCCAAGAACACTTCCTTTTTGCTAATATACCGGAAGCGCATCAGCGACGATATTTGTGATCTGGCGTTGAAATTTGTTTTGACTTTAGCGACCCCTAACTCGAAAAATATTCGGTCGATTTTCATTTTTCCTATTCCACACAACGCGTCGGTCATTTATTGGCAGGTACACAAAAAATGGCGCATATCTGCCGGTAAAATCTGGAGTTATCTACGAAAAGCCGGAGGGGTGGGCGGATTTCGCCCCCCCCCCCTCCAGGGCGCGTGTTAAGGGGTAATATGATTGAAATGCATGCAATCATTAAGTAGCTAGATCAGGTCAATGTTAATGATGCCCTTCTATTTAGACTGTCACATGGGATCATCACTTCAGGTTAGACAAATCAAGGTGTAGAACAGCTAAACAACAGGTCACTGCCAAAACATTATTGATCAGTGGCAAGGCTGCCTGCTGATGCTATGGAGACCCTCAGTTAGTTAATTTTAAAATAGAACTAATCATTTTCTTGGTGCAACATATGGATTAGTTCTAAGTTGTAGTGGATTGGCTTATACTTATGCTAAAGAGGGCACACTGTACATTGAAATTACACTGAAAATTATTCATAGGGCACTCAAGCCACATGTGTTAAGTACGATGGAGCTAATAGGGTTGGGTAGGTAGGTAGATAGGCATTAATGGTTATGTTGGATGTTGGTGAATGGAGTTTTGGGGTATTATGGATGTGGTATTGGCTGGGGTGATGAGCGCCTTTTCTCCAGGGTAACATTACCTTACATACATAGTTATAACCAATAATTTCCCTTATAGGTTCTAATTCCTAATTATTTAATGTTTTTAACTGCTTCGTATATGGGGGGGGGGGAGTAAAAGCAGGAACTGGCATTGAGAAAACAAGTTGGTAACATTGGGAACTAGGAGTAGAAAAGAAGATATTCCTGGTTAAGCGTCATTTCCAACTTAAATCTGGGAATCATAGTATAATGATGAGGCTCCTGTCATCAGGCTACCTTTGGGAGTGGGCATACACACAAGTATTGCCTGGGTTCATTCTGTAACTAGTTCCCGTAAGCTCTTCGTGCATATAAGTACCATTTGTGTCCAGTTGGGCATGACCAACCCACTTTTCAGCATATTTTTAGATCAACACTATGTGGTTGAATTAACCCGCGCCGCCGTCTCGAGGGGGTCATTGACAACCACCCCCGTAATGTTTTCCGCGGATAGTGAAAGAATGACGCGTCGCAGCGCGCCGAAATTTTGCATGCCTTTTCCCACATCAATTTGGCATGTTGTGTCAAAATTTTGAAGTCCGCAATATAGCTGCCAGATCCGCTATTTGACCTGAGGTCACCCATATAGGAACACTTTATCAAGTCATTACCTGCTTCAGTTACCGGAACCGGGCTGTCAACCCGACTGCTCCGTCAGGCGGCTCAGCACAATCGTCTTCGCGAAGAAGAGGTCAAGTTGACTTCGAATAACATTTTTTGGTCTCTTCTACCCATTGAAAAAGGAATTAAAAATTCAAAATTATGGAATAAAAAAGTTAATTTTTTGGTAAAAAAAAAAAAATTTCTTTCCCTTTTTTTTTTTTTTTTTTTTTTTTTTTTTTTTTTTTTTTTCAAACTGAACCCTACCCCCAGAGCCACAAACATAGTGTAAGTCGTGAAACTCTAGGGCCCATAGTTACGTAACTTTTGGGGGAAACATGATGTGCCGTGGTGTTTGGCCCTACTCGTCGAGCGCCTTCCGATGACACCTACTTAGTTTTCGTGCGACGCTTAGTTTGGAGATTAGATGGGGTCTCTATCGACCCCCGCACCCCCGAGACGGGGTGTGAGGATCTGACAGATAAGAAATGGACCGCAATTAATGACCTAGGCCCTCACCTTTTGCACCTTCATTATTAATGTTTGATCAGTGCAAAGTAGTAACCATATGATGTTGCTGGAACTCATAGATACACATGTGCCCCCTCCATTAACTTTGTCCAACCTATCCTAATATAGTCAAATGGAATATATGAACTGACGATAGCATAGAGGGACGCTGTATGATGAGTGGTTGATGCAACCCAAAGCCCAAATAACCGTTTTATATCTCAGTGTATCCAAAATCGTCAGAAATTGTACGCATGATAATCGAAATCCTGCTATGCTATTAGAAAAAGGTGACAACATTTCGAATACATTTAACAGGTTGTCTAGAAATCATATGCATTATTGATTCATACTCTAACTCCATGCATTCCCATTCAGACCAGGTAGGTATGTCCCCTCCACCCCCGCGTTAAAAAAAATACACTGGCTCTGGATAAGTTCGATTCTGAGATGTTTATTTCCTCCTAACATTATTATGTTAGTCTCCTTCAATCATATTAGTGCGTAACTATCGATCTATTGCATTGGCATAGCAGCGGGAGGACCAGATTGGCATGGCAGAGCTACTTTGTAACATTTAGCATGATGTGTGCATGTAAAGAACGAACATGAGTGGACATCCTTTTCTGGACATGCCAAGCGCTGGGTACTAATATCATAGCACTGATCAAAGCACCCCTAAATTAAAATAACTAACTAACCTAACATACAAAGCAAACTATGTGTCATCTTGCAGCTGTTACATCTACGATGTATTATCATGTTGATTGATTGTACCATATGCAAAACTAACTTAGCCCAGCATAACCTAGCCCAGATTAACTTAACCCAAAATATCCCGCCAAAATATGCAGCGAAAATATGCAGCCAAAATTGTTCAAGGTGCTCTAAGTAATAAGCGTAAGGAAATAAGTAAAATACGTAATAAATGTAACCATGGAACTTTAAATACCTTCAGCTGCACAAAATAAAATAGACATGTGTTGCAACGGGGTGTGGGCAACACCATCATCTTATGCACTGTTGGTGATTTTCCGAGCATCTTTCCATTCAACAATCTGCATGGGAAAGTCTTGGTGTATAGTAATAAAATTGGTATAGCACTGTTTTAAATTACTTTGCAACCAGGGTTGTTGTTTTGCCTACTTTTAAGGATGAGCGTGTCCTCTCAATGTTCTTTGCCCCATGATAATTTAATCTTGTAGCATGGGACCCTATAGAGTATGACTCTTAATCCATTTGTGCCCTCCCAATGCCTTCAAGTATGGTGTTTTTCCCAAATCATTTTGAAAAACCAACAATCATATTTGGAACCATATGTTTCATGCACTTGTCACGTGCCAAGCTTTACGCGTGTCCTGAACTTACAAAGACTACTATTGTTAGGAGTAGTGTAGCATAGTGAAGCAACACCGAACTGCACTTTTTATCATGACTGAGGTCTGAGAATTGGGTCCAGAAATGACCAGGAAAATAAGTGAGCATTAAATTTGGAGGGATCAGCAATAATTTGTGTCAACAATTATTTATCTTCCAGGTGGTCAGCCAATTTCTAGGTGGTCAGTTTGGCAGTAGGCTACCAAACTGATGATCTTAACATGCTTAATGTTCATTTTTCCCAACGATTTCATAAAATGCAAAGTGATACCTGAATGGCGTGAGACCCCCTCGAGGTCCAAGGTTCAAGCTCCACCCCAGTTCATTGAACATCCACAACATCAGTGCGACAACACATCATCGATGCATTAATCACATGCATATACAACACGGACTCTGTGCTCCCGTCGGAATCACTGGCATGACCAGTATTTGTTCCATGAATGGAAATTAAGACATAACTAATGAGGACATAAGTATTATTAGCTCGGGTGAAAGCGTTATTCCTTATCTCCCCGGGCATAAGTGCTTCATAATTGGTGCATTGAAAATTAGTTTCATAGAAGGGTGTTCATAAAATAGGTGGGCCCACACTGTTGCGCCTTTTCACACCTTCATACATCCGGGAATACCAGCACGGAAAAATATGTGCAAACTTTGCGGAGAGAAGAAAGTCTAGCAACAGTCCTGACCAGCTACGCCGAACACACAGCATCCCGCATTATTTTTCTTGACCGGCACCACCCCGGTGCAAGACGACGCGACCAGTACCGCTGGAACGGCCGTCATCACAGCAATTGCTGGGCCGTCTTTTCCCGCTGGTTCGACCGTGGCCACTGATGCAGCTGTGGCCATGCCATTGGAACGGATGCTTCTGCTTGAATTGTCGTCACCGCTAGAACAGCTATTGTCGCTGAGCTGCGACCAAATGAACGGCCGCCACTGCTTAGGTGACGGTAGCTGTTGGACGGCGTACCTACTGAGATCGAGTTTTTTTTTTGTCCTAAAAAAAAGAAAAGTGTCGCAACAGTTGACAGCACTTGTTAGGATGGATGTTCATCATAACGCAAGCGTTCAGATGATTTTCACCTATTTTGGTCCTCCGCATTAATCGCTTCCCCTCCTTTCGGCACACATCTCTGACACTCTGGCTCTGTTCACCCTCATGACCCTCCCTGACTTTTAATGGACGTTCGCAATCATCGCCCTCGGCAATGTTTATGTATCTCAAGAATGTTTTTGTTCTGAAGCGAGCCCCGGTATTCTTTCCACACATAACCAGTTCTCAAGCACACGCTTATCTCTCAGGGAGCGTCGATCCCTCAGTTTCCCCTGCCAAAGCCCAAGGGTATCCCAGTCTGGTCTCTTCTGGCACTCAAGGGCCCTATTCATACTCTAGATGTTGTCTCCATCTTGCATCTGCCATTCCTAGTTCTCGACAATCATGTTTAGGTTTCGGGGCATCTAGCTCTCAGGCAGGCTTCACATACACACAGGCCACATGCACAACAAACATCGCCAGCTCTCGGAATTCCTATTAGCCCGTAAGTGGCTCTGTTCATTCTTCTGGGTCTCTCCCAGCCTTGTTAACCTGATATGGGCCCCTTGCTGAATCTGCTGATCTTGTCAATCAAATAGGGGCCCTGTTCAATCTGAGGAGAATCCCAGTCCAATCTTCCCTCGCGCTTAGAGGCCCTCTTAACCCTCAGGATCCTTTTGCCTTCAAGGGGCCATCACAGTCCTCAATAGCCTTGTCTAGCTCTCACAACATGTGAATTGCAGCTCTGAGATTGACCCTCAGCCTTCGGGGTCCGTCTCAGGGCGCGATCAAGAGCATCTCCAACAAAGCGGTCGCCCGGAGGGCCTCTCGGACCCGCCTTGGGATGGGTGCAGATGCCCCTTGACCCATTGGCTACGCTTTTGAACAGTTCAGTTCTCCTCCATGGGCTTAGAGTCCCTTGACGTAGTACCTTGAACCCTCCGCTTTCGTCCGGATAGTGTGTATGGCTGTGGAGTACCTTTATCGGCCTAAGGAACGCTGTCAGCTCTGGGTCCATTCCATCAGCATGACCAGAAGCCGACCCAGCGGCCCAGCACGTCCCGTCAGCTTTCGGCTCGGGGCTTTCTTTCAGGCCTTAGGACATTCGATACTGCCAGAAGCTTCTTTCTTTTTAGCAGCTTGGATCTCCTTCATCACTCCAGGATCCCATGTTCTGCTTCACCCATATGCCTGCCCCTTCTTACCGGCTTCGAAACCTTTCCGATGGATCAGGGTCCTCTCGCGGCTAGGTATCAGCTCAGGGGCCCTCCTTAGAGATCGGGGCGGAGATGGCCGATTGGTTAAGGTGTCGGGCTATGGGTACCAAAGGTCCAGGGTTCGACTCTAGCGCCACTCAAGACATTTCCCAATCCCGCGGCCCACCGGCGAAACAGTGTGGGCGGCGCCATTAGCCGTGAATGTGCATACAGTGTGTCGTGATCCAACCAATAAACTCCTTAGAGATCCCGGACCTCTTCTGTCAGACAGCAGCCTCAATTTCAACGGCTTGGGCTCCATCCATCAGTGCAGAGGCTCCTGCACGGCTTAAACCTTATGGGTTGGCCCAGGGGCCCTTCCGGATGACACGAGGTCATCTTCAGCAACTGGAGCCCCGCCATAGCCTCATGGGTCGTCATTAACGATCCAGGGCCTTTTCCGTGAGGCGGGATGTCCATTTTCAAGTGTTCGACCTCCCCATCAAATCATGAGACTTCCTTCGGCTTGGGCACCGCCATCAGCCTAGGGGCCCTTTAGATTGGTTCGGAGCCCCATTCGTCAGCCCGGGAGCACTTCCAACGATCGGAGACCTTTGGTCGGCCTAGAAGCCCACGTTGGCCCAGCAACAGGGTCCTCATCGTCTGCCCGTGGGCACCTTCCGTTGGCTCGAGGCCATCTTCATCGGCCCGGGACAATGTGCTTGAGGCTGCACGACAGACGCAGTCGATGTTCTCCTAGACTCCAAAATACTCTCATTGAGTCCGGTGCCCTTTCATCGATCCAGTGGCCCTTCACGGCAGAGCCCCCACCACCACCTCTTTCATCTCTCTCTGTGCCACGCCTTGAGTATTGGGGCTTTGAGCCCACATATCCCCCAGCGACAATCAGCAATGCGACCAGGTTCCCGTTGCACAGCCAGTGCACAGCACTCACGAAGCAGCCGGCCATTCCCTCCGGTGGGCACAGAAGCAGCTCCAGGCGCTAACAACCACCCGACGCAGTCTATGCTCGCTGCAGAATGCCCCGCTAAAAGCACGCAGGGCGGACGTAGGTAACGTTCCGTGAATTGTATGTTTCGTGCACTCGCAGGTCAGCGAGTGTCGCTGAATAGTGACCACAGCGGGGTAGACCACTATTGGTCTGCCCCTGGCAGAAAATACAGTGGGACAGACCAATAGTGGTATTCAAGGCCGTGGTTTGCCAGGCCTGAAGGTAGTCGATCTCGGCTGTACACAGTAATGGGTGTAATACTAGCGCACAGCAATCAGTAAATGTATGAGTATTCAGTAAGCCTCGTACGATATCTGGGACGGCACCGAAGTGCCCATACGGCGTGGGCAAAAAAAGTGCCGAGTGAGGGCAGGAGGCGTGAACGCTACAGACGTTAAATGCTGCCAGTTAAGCGGTGTGACAATGACGCTACTCGATATTTCACGCTATCTTCCAGCATCTGAATGAACCTCACTTAGAAGCGAATTGTGAACGGCCCTCGTGGGTGTGAGTGCCCACCCCCGAACAAAATACATGAAAGTGGATCACAGACACTTAGAACTTGCTGCACCACTTCTCAAATCCTGTCGAACGGTTCTTGTCGTAAGGGTATGGGTGCACACATAAATTGTCGGACGTAACTTCTGTGTGCACCCTCACGGAACCGGTAGCTCAACAGCGGAAAAAATCAAAATGATATATATGAATGCGAGTGAGGCAAACAAGAAAATACTATCAAGGCCGATCTCGCTTCGAATAGTTAATTCTCTCTTTCTCAGATCCTATCGATTTTTTAAAACTTCTTGGAACAGAGGAGATGCGCCACATGTCCGTGCACACAATAGACGAAATTGTGACGGGTAGCTATACCTAAATTTCATAGGGCGGCTTATAATGCCCCCCCGAGACGGGGTGCGACAATTTACCCAGGAAAACTTGACGAATTAACATGGGACACTATGGGTGGGCCACGCATACCAGATTGACAGAACACATTGCCTTTATTAATTGGGCCCCTCTTGCCGTGCTTGGTGAACCACTCGCCAATGCCATATTATTGACCTCTTGTCTAGGGGCCAATCTGGTTAGACTAATCAACCTAGCTCTTTTCTTTAAACAATCGAGAGGTCTCATCGAGAGGAAGATCAACAGCAACCAGATGGTGTCATGACAGCGCAGCATGGGTACGTCACAAATCAGCATTGAAGTGTGGGGTACAACGTCACCGCAATCCTTGACCACAAAGGAAGTGTGCCCTGACAGTAGATCACATAGTAACATAAATAATACTAGTTTAGACTTTGAAGATGTCCAAATTAATGCAGGTACCAACATTCAATATGGGCCTCGGTTTTACATGTACATCACACACTTGGTACTCGCAATACACGATAATATGCCCATTTCTCACAACTGGACCTCTGTTGTCACTTTGACCTCGCAAGTACAACCTGCCATAAAACATATATTTTCTAATTTATCGTGTCAAACAACATTTGGTAACGGTCGAGTACCATGTGGCAACGATGTGCTTCCGTCATAGCGTTCCATCACGTTTAGAAATGGTGGTCCTCGGTTGTGACCGTACAGTCATATGGCTCGCTTTTCACGGCTCACAAGACTGTGTGTGTGTGTGTGTGTGTGTCTGTGTGTGTGTGTGTGTGTGTGTGTGTGTGTGTGTGTGTGTGTGTGTGTGTGTGTGTGTGTATGTGTGTGCACTTGTGAGCCGTGAATACCGAGGACAAAATGGGTTTACACAACGGAATAGCGAGGTCCGGTGGTGTATACCGAGCCCCGATAGGTGGACCACGGTATTTTGACCAATCAAAACGCGTTTTTGGGTGTTTCTCAGTCAGCTGGCGAAATTTTATCGTGGACCTCAGTAATCATCAAATCATGACTTTCAAATGTGTGTGTGTGTGAATCTGTGTGAACTAGAAATCAGTCAAGCGTGTGTAAGTTCCTGTTCTAGTGGATATAGTGGTGACGAGACTCCTGCTGCTAAGATCAATGTTTCATTAATACAACTATAAATTATGTTAGTACTAATTCCTAATTGACTAATAAATATCAAAGGTTCGAAATTATGATTAGTGGTTTTAAAAGTTGGTGTTTCAGAACATAGCTTACGATTGATATCACCATCTGTATTTTTCTTCGGCTATCGCTGAAGTAGCGTCGCGTCAAGTGTGCGTGTCAGGTGACGGTGGGTAAGATGTTTATCTGACGGTGAATCCAGGGCACTACTGATTTCGAAATGAAAATAATTCCGCGTAATTGATTTATTTGTACCTATATCTGTTAAAATGTCAGTGCATTAGTAGTGCAGTAAAATAGTGCAATAGCATACATACAATTCAAGTAAGTATAGCACGTTTGTAGGATACCTGCCTACATTTGGGCATTTCAGGTGGGTAATTTACCAACATACCTGATGATGTCGTTGGTGATTGTATCCAGGTATGCGAAAAGTGGATTTTTCTTCCATTCTTTACATTTTTACTTTTCTATCTTGCTCTTTTCACTTGGACTCTTTCAACTGCTGTTTTTTTACTTGTATTTTTTTTATATTATTTTAACTTGCTCTGTTAACTTGTTTATGTTTTCTTTTACCTGATGCTTTTGACACGTTCTTTTGGCGTATTCATTTGGCTTGTTTTTACTTATTATTTTTGATATATTTTTCTTTGATACTTTTAGCCTCTGAATTTTGATTCCTTTGACTCTCCCTAATTTTGTTAAAGTGATATGAGATTATGTGTTGTTAAAACATACTTCATTAATTGCATTTGAAAAAAATCTTCTTTAATTACATTTTTCTTTCACTATATTCTTCATTTAATTATATTATTCTTTACTTATATTCTTATTTAATTATATTCTTCTTTCATTATATTCTTCTTTAATTATATTCTTCATGAATTATCTTATTCTTTAATTATATTCTTCTTTAGTTGTATTCTACTTTAAATTCATTCTTTTTAATCTTATTCTTCGCTAATTGTATTCTTTTCAACTTCTATGCTTTTAGCCATTTCACCAAGGGTCACTTCTCTTTATCATTTTTGTAAATAACATTCAGGTAGGGGTTAAGGATAAGGTGTTCAAATTTGCTGGTGACATGAGACTGGTAGGAGTGGCTAACGTAGTGGTCTACATAGTAATGTTCAACTAGACAAGGAGGACCTAAAAGGTGGTCCTATCATTGGGAGATGCCTCTCAAGTATGAAAATGGAAGCTTATGCGGCTCGGGTCTGGTAGTGAGACTTCCAGATGTACAATGGGAGGTATGAAACTGAGTGTCATTAACGAGGAAAGATATTCAGGTGTGTTGTTGTAAAATGACCTAAAAGCAGAAAAAATGGTAATTCAGCTTCGAACCCAGCATTCAGAATGCTTGAAATCATTAATAGAAGGGTTAGGTATAAAAGCAAGGTAGTCATGAAAAACTGTACTTAGCCTACGTACAACCTCACTTAGAATATTACGTACAGGCATGGAGCCCCCACTTATAAAAAAAAACACAGATATACCTGAAAGAGTGCAGCGCAAAGCCATTAGAATCATCAGTGAACTAGGTAACTTATAATTGGCATTAGATAAGTAATCAGTGGAGTACAGGAGATTAAGGGGTAATATGATTGAAATGCATGCAATCATTAAATAGTTAGATCAGGTCAATGTTAATGATGCCCTTCTATTTAGACTGTCACATGGGATCATCACTTCAGGTTAGAAAATCAAGGTGTAGAACAGCTAAACAACAGGTCACTGTCAAAACATTATTGATCAGTGGCAAGGCTGCCTGCTGATGCTATGGAGTCCCTCAGTTAGTTAATTTTAAAATAGAATGAACCATTTGTTTTGGTGCAACATGTGGATTAGTTCTAAGTTGTAGTGGATTGGCTTATACTTATGCTAAGGGGGTCACCGTACATTGAAATTACGCTGAAAATTATTGATAGGGCACTCAAGCCACATGTGTTAAGTACGATGAAGCTAATAGGGTTGGGTAGGTAGGTAGATAGGCATTAATGGTTATGTTGGATGTTGATGAATGGAGTTTTGGGGTATTAGGGATGTGGTATTGGCTGGGGGTGATGAGTGCCTTTTCTCCAGGGTTATGATAACATTACCTTACATACATGGTTATAACCAATAATTTCCCTTATAGGTGCTAATTCCTAGTTATTGAATGTTTTTAACTGCTTCGTATATGAGGGGGGGGGGGGTAAAAGGAGGAAGTGGCATTGAGAAAACAATTTGGTGACATTGGGAACTAGGAGTAAAAAAGAAGATATTCCTGGTTAAGCGTCATTTCCAACTTAAATCTGGGAATCATAGTATAATGATGAGGCTCCTGTCATCAGGCTACATTTGGTGGTGGGCATACACACAAGTATTGCCTGGGTGCATTCTGTAACTAGTTCACGTAATCTATTCGTGCACATAAGTACCATTTGTGTCCAGTTGGGCATGACCATCGAAGTTTTCAGCATATTTTTAGATCAACACTATGTGGTTGCAGTAACCCGCGCCGCCGTCTCGAAGGGGTCATTGACAAACCCCCCCATACAGTTTTCCGCGGATAGTGAAAGAACGACGCGTGGCAGCGCGCCGAAATTTTGCATGCCCTTTCCCACATAAATTTGGCATGTTGTGTCAACATTTTGAAGTCCGGTCATCTAGGGTCAGCGAGATAAATAATGGCAAGTGAGGTTACCTCCAAAAAGGTGAACTAGTCGTCACGCTCTAACACGCGCCCCGGAGGGCCTCTGAAAATTACACGCACTGGAGGGGGCGGGTTCGGCCCACTAAGATCTCGGCTCCTAATAAGGCTAGAGCATTGAGTTGGTTGGTTATTTGGGCTCAGGGGCGCATCGACTGCTTCCGTCATGCAGCGCCCATTTAATGATGGTTTGGACATTGCTAATGATGCAATACGTCTGCCAGATCCCCCATTTGACCTCAGGTCACCCATATAGGAACACTTTATCAAGTCATTACCTGCTTCAGTTACCGGAACCGGACTGTCAACCCGACTGCTCCGTCAGGCGGCTCGGCACAATCGTTTTCGCGAAGAAAAGAGTGAAATACATGAATACAGGATGGAAACGCTTAGGCACACAATGGCAAACAGTAGATTCCCGGATTTGTAGTGAGTAGCATGGAAAGTGACATCATTCGCATGACAGCATTTATGACAACATTTTAGTTAACAAAGTTTGGTTCCATTAGCCTGTCATTAACTTGACCTGACTTGCCCTCGGCGACCTGACATGACTTTTAAATCATGTAGCATAATAATATGCATCAAACGAGTCGCTGGTGTTGTTAAGAATACATCCATTTTGCCAATATACAGGAAGCGCATCAGCGCCGATTTTTGTGGTCTGGCGCTGCGAATATTGTAACCTTAACGGCCCCCAAGTCGAAAAAGTGTCGGCCGATTTTCATTTTTCTTGCCTCGAACGATGCGCCTGTCCTTTCGAAGTAGGTGCCCAAACAATGGCGTATATCTGCCGGTAAAATCTGGAGTTATCTACGAAAAACCGGAGGGGTGTGCGGATTTCGCCCCTCCCCCAGGGCGCGTGTTAACGGATAAAGATATTTTAATGAAACTTTCAGCGTTTGCTTATCTTTAGGGATGCAACAAAACGTACAAGGTGATTTTTCACTTTTTTCGCTTTTAATTACTTATCCATCTTCCATATTTGCCAATTAGTGTTTAACTTGACAATTCTGGCTGAAGTAAGAATGTTTTATGAGGTCAAGTTGACTTCGAATGACATTTTTCGGTCTCTTCTAACCATTAAAAAAGGAAAATTAAGGAAAACTTTGAACTAAAAATTCTGGAATAAAAAAGCTGATTTGTTGGTGACGAAAATTGTATGGCCCTGGCCGATTTCTCTTTCCTTTTCTGATTCCAAATATCTTTTTCAAGCCTCCCTCAAACTGAACCCTACCCCCAGAGCCACAAACATAGTGTAAGTCGTGAAACTCTAGGGCCCATAGTTACGTAACTTTTGGGGGAAACATGATGTGCCGTGGTGTTTGGCCCTACTCGTCGAGCGCTTTCCGATGACACCTACCTAGTTTTCATGCGACGCTTAGTTTGGAGATTAGATGGGGTCTCTATCGACCCCCCCGCACCCCCGAGACGGGGTGTGAGGATCTGACAGAGAAGAAATGGACCGTAATTAATGACCTAGGCCCTCACCTTTTGCGCCTTCATTATTGTTTGATCAGTGCAAAGCAATAACCATATGATGTTGCTGGAACTCATAGATACACATGTGCCCCCTCCATTAACTTTGTCCAACCTACCCTAATATAATCAAATGGAATATATGAACTGACGATAGCATAAAGTGGGACGCTGTATGATCAGTGGTCGATGCAACCCAAAGCCCAAATAACCGTTTTATATCTCAGTGTATCCAAAATCGTCAGAAATTGTATGCATGATAATTGAAATCATGCTATGCTATTAGAAAAAAGGTGACAACATTTCGAATACATTTAACAGGTTGTCTAGAAATCATATACATTCTTGATTCATGCTCTATGGGCGCTGTATGACCGAAGCAGTCGAAGCGCCCCTAAGCCCAAATAACTAACTAACCATTGATTCATGCTCTAACTCCATGCATTCCCATTCAGACCAGGTATCTATGTCCCCTCCACCCCCGCGTTAAGAAATACGCTGGCTCTGGATGAGTTCGATTCTGAGATGTTTATTCCCTCCTAACATTATTATGTTAGTCTCCTTCAATCATATTAGTGCGTAACTATCGATCTATTGCATTGGCATAGCAGCGGGAGGACCAGATTGGCAGGGCAAAGCTACTTTGTAACATTTGGCATGATGCGTACATGTAAAGAACGAACATGAGTGGACATCCTTTTCTGGACATGCCAAGCGCTGGGTACTAATATCATAGCACTGATCAAAGCACCCCTAAATTAAAATAACTAACTAACCTAGCATACAATATGTGCTAACTATACAAAGCATACTATGTGTCATCTCGCAGCTATTACATCTACGATGTATTATGTTGATTGATTGTACCATATGCAAAACTAACTTAGCCCAGCATAACCTAGCCCAGATTAACTTAACCCAAAATATCCCGCCAAAATATGCAACCAAAATATGCAGCAAAAATTGTTCAAGGTGCTCTAAGTAATAAGCGTAAGGAAATAAGTAAAATACGTAATAAATGTAAGCATGGAACTTTAAGTACCTTCAGTTGCACAAAATAAAATAGACAAGTGTTGCAACGGGGTGTGGGCAAGACCATCATCTTATCGACTGTTGGTGATTTTCCTAGCATCTTTCCATTCAACAATCTGCATGGGAAAGTCTTGGTGTATAGTAATAAAATTGGCAGAGCACTGTTTTAAATTACTTCGCAAGCAGGGGTGTTGTTTTGCCTACTTTTAAGGATGAACGTGTCCTCTCAATGTTCTTTGCCCCATGCTAATTTAATATTGTAGCATGGGACCCTATAGAGTATGACTCTTAATCCATTTGTGCCCTGCCAATGCCTTCAAGTATGGTGTTTTTCTCCAAATAATTTTGAGAAACCAACAATCATATTTGGAACCATATGTTTCATGCACTTGTCACGTGCCAAGCTTTACGCGTGTCCTGAACTTGCAAAGACTACTATTGTTAGGAGTAGTGTAGCATTGAAGCAACACCGAGCTGCCCTTTTTATCATGACTGAGGTCTGAGAATTGGGTCCAGAAATGACCAGGAAAATAAGTGAGCATTAAATTTGGAGGGATCAGCAATTATTTATGTCAGCAATAATTTATCTTAAACTGGCCTGTGTCCAGGTGGTCAGCCAATTTCTAGGTGGTCAGTTTGGCAGTAGGCTACCAAACTGATGATCTTAACATGCTTAATGTTGATTTTTCCCAACGGTTTCATAAAAGCAAAGTGATACCTGAATGGCGCGAGACCCCCTCGAGGTCCAAGGTTCAAGCTCCACCCCAGTTCATTGAACATCCACAACATCAGTGCGACAACACATCATCGATGCATTAAGCACATGCATATACAACACGGACTCCCTGCTCCCGTCGGAATCACTAGCATGGTCAGTATTTGTTCCATGAGTGGAAATTAAGACATAACTAATGGGGACATAAGTATTTTTAGCTTGGGTAAAAGCGTAATTCCTTGTCTCCCCGAGCATAAGTGCTTCATAATTGGTGCATTTAAAATTAGTTTCATAGAATGGTGTTCATAATATGGGTGGGCCCACACTGTTGCGCCTTTTCACACCTTCATACATCCGTGAATACCAGGACGGAAAAATATGTGCAAAATTTGGGGACGAGTAAGTCTAGCCCGGTGCAAGACGACGCGACTAGTACCGCTGGAACGGCCGTCGTCACAGCAATTTCTGGGCCGTCTTTTCCCGCTGGTTCGACCGTGGCCACTGATGCAGCTGTGGCCATGCCATTGGGACGGATGCTTCTGCTTGAATTGTCGTCACCGCTGGAACTTCCGTCACCGCTAGAACAGCTATTGTCGTTGAGCTGCGACCAAATGGACGGCCGCCACTGCTTAAGTGACGGTAGCTGTTGGACGGCCGTACCTACTAAGATCAAGTTTTTTTTGTCCTTTAAAATAAGGTCGCAACAGTTGACAGCACTTGTTCGGATGGATGTTCATCATAACGCAAGCGTTCAGATGATTTTCGCCTACTTTGGTCCTCCGCATTAATCGCTTCCCCTTCTTTCGGCACTCATCTCTGACGCTCTGGCTCTGTTCACCCTCATGGCCCTCCCTGACTTTTAATGGACGTTCGCAATCATCGTCCTCGGCAATGTTTATGTATCTCAGGGATGTTTTTGTTCTGAAGCGAGCCCCCGGTATTCTTTGCACACATAACCAGTTCTCAAGCACACGCTTATCTCTCAGGGAACGTCGATCCCTCAGTTTCCCCTCCCAAAGTCCAAGGGTATCCCAGTCTGATCTCTTCTGGCACTCAAGGGACCTATTCATACTCTAGATGTTGTCTCCATCTTGCATCTGCCATTCCTAGTTCTCGACAATCATGCTTAGGTTTCAGGGGCATCGATCTCTCAGGCAGGCTTCGCACACACACAGGCCACATGCACAACAAACATAGCCAGCTCTCGGAATTCCTATTAGCCTGTAAGTGGCTCTGTTCATTCTTATGGGTCTCTCCCAGCCTTGTCAATCTGATATGGGCCCCTTGCTGAATCTGTTGATCTTGTTAATCCAATAGGGGCCCTGTTCAATCTGAGGAGAATCCCAGCAGGGGTAAAAAAAGTCACCGATCTGCCGACGTCGTCGGAGACCACACACGCTAAGGTTAAGCTGATTTGAGAGACCAACAGCGAAGACTAACACACGCAAAACCCAAGAAATCAAGGACGTGCTTTTATGTTGCTTCCATTCGCCTGACCGTTATACTTTAAAAAGTGGCACCTCTTCTGGGCTCTGTCCGATCAACCTCCGCAGATTGCAGCCCATGAAGGCAGCCCTGTCGTAGGTGTGCTTCTAACATGAAAAAGCTGCCCTTCAAATACTAATTTAGCACATCTTAACAATCTAGCATATATTTTTAATATACCAGATTTATGGTACCAAAAATACCAGATATCCACGGCGGACACCGCGGCCCGTCGGCCTTTCTCGGTGGTCGCAATGTGACCACCCGTGCTAAGTCAATGGGCTCAAAAAAAGGCGAGAATCACCGACAAATGGTCGCAGGCTGGTCGCCGCGCCGTGTCTTAGTAGGAACTAGCAACAGGAAATAGTCGGGAAACGGCAGCTGAGCTGGGAAGGAAGAGATTTCGATTTTGAATGTGAGGAGAGAATCGCTGAAGTGGACATTTGTTGAACGAACAGAAGTGGTGGCCTAATTGTTAGTGAATGGGTATGGTCGGAGTGGAAACATGTTTTTATCTAGCTTTGATGATTTCATCTTATACATATATGTACCTGAAGGTGAGAAAAGCCTGTGCCATTACTGAAACTTAAATGGTTTGGTGCGTCCGTTCAACTTGGAACGAACCGTAGATAACCAGGCGATATGCATGCTGATTTTGGTGAACTTCAAGTCAAACTGTTGGGCTCAATTTTTACCCATTCAAATTCATTGAGATCACTTCTGGTATAAGGAATGATCCAAGAAAGAGGCATTACCTGTTGTCTGTTCCTCCAGGCATTACATAAAATTTGGTGGATTGGGGGGGCGGAAATAACCATCCACCCCAATTTGTAGGCCATATGAAAGAAAGATCAGCTATGCTTGACATGATATGAATGTTAGAAGTGATTCGCTGTCAATATTAGATCTTTAGATTGGCTAAAAAGAGAAATCTTAGTGTGACTGGTTTCTATTATAAATCATTTTCAAGCAATGAGTGCTTGATGCTTGTGTGCTTGATCATAATTTATAATATAAACTGGTCAAACTAAGTTTTATCTTTTTAACCAATCTAAAGAAATAATATTGCCAGTGAATCTCTTCTAACATCTTCGTATCATGTCAAACATCCTGCCAACCATTCTCCACCTACTTTCCCACCTGTTTCTGGAATTTGTGCCAGCCTTGCCCCCTCCATATCAAGCCAGGTAAAATTTGCAACTGAGCCTGCCTATCTCTGGTGCTGACAACAGTGTCTGGTGCATTCATGCCCTATCTCCCTACCATGTTAGTAAATGGGGAAAAGCTGTCCATGCAGCATAAACTTCAATGTCGATTTGATGTAGCTGAAAGTTGTTTAAGTGAAAACATATTTGTGATAAGCAGTGGTGGATCTATATTAGGGCAAAATGGGAAATTGCCCCCTTCCCCCACTAAACTGCCAGATTTTTCTTTAAATCAATGTTTTTGGCACTTTCGTCAATGTTTTTGGCACTTTTGTTTTTAACATTTGCCTCCCCAAAATTTGCCCTCACTAAACAGGCCCTGTAGATCCACCACTGGTGATCATCACATCCAAATGCAACATGACTCAGTTATGGAAGAGGGTGGTGTAGGGGGATTGTATGGGGGTATCTGAACATGTTATGTTCCTTAACACCTACCTTTTGATGTTGCCCTCATCATGTTGAGTACATAGATAACAAAAACATTATGGTATTCAGAAATGATTGACTTGTTTCTACCAAAATATGAATATCTGATTACATGGTTCTACTAATTCTTTGTGCACAGAGCATGCAAAGTTCACAGGCATGATTTTTGGCTTCAAAGAGCAGTTGGCTTCAGAAAACCATAGGGAAGCGATTTACTTTTTTTTTGCAATTACACCAGCATATTTCAGTCACCACTAATAGCTTGTACTGCAATTGTTACAGTCAGGTATTACTGCACAGCAACATTTTTCTGTTCAGAATACAGCATATCACTACAAAATAATGATCTATTTTAAGGTTCCTCTTTATAAGTGGTTAGAGGATTTCAATTGAAAGGAACTATTTGAATATGGATAGCTTGTTCATTTTTGTTTTCAGTAAACACAGTAGAATTGCTGGATTAGCCATACAAAAGCAGCAGTAGAGCTATTTGTTGCATGGTGCCTTAAGTGTTCAGAACCCCCCCCCCCCTTCTTCTTCTACACTAATTTGATGAATTTTTAACCAGCTCTCCCATGTTATGCTTATTTCCCATGTAAATGCATGAGTTATGCTCCACCTAGTGATTCCCCCAGACAAAAGTTTATGGACAGGTGTGTAAATGATCAGGGAAGAGTAGGCCAAATTAATGGTGACATTTAACATAGGGATGGGAAAAAAAGTTGGCTTAAATTGAATTTATGCCAGACAGTGGCCTATTATTATTTAAGCTGGGTTAAATTCACAACACTTCTAGGCCACACACTTCTAAGGCTCACAAACCATGGGTAGGGAAGAGTGAGGCAAAGCAGACCACCTAAGGTTTGACATCCTGTAAGTCTAAGATGAGATGCCATATGGAGGTATGACCAACTCTTTGATGGAACCCAAGGCCTTGTTATCCTTTCTTTGAAGTGGAAATTTTATCTGTATTTTATATAACAAAACTGAAATCCTTGCTCAATGAGGGCACCTCAATTTTTATATTTTCAAAGTTGTTGGGCAAAGTGGACCATTTCAATTGCAAGCCATTTGTGTTAAATGTAAATGTGAAGGGACATATTTTGTGACTTGTGCATGGTAGCTTGTCTTAGAAATAGGAGTTGCAAGCAATTTCAGCAAAGGAAGCTGCACTTTAGTGGCATAGGCATGTCCAGGGAGGTAGAAATTTACTATTTGATTCTGAATCTGAAATGAATCCCAAAATAACAACCTGGGACAAATGTAATATATTTCGTGGGTTGCTATGACCACCTATTGCACCCACAAAATGGAACTGGATCTGCCACTGCAAACAATGGGTTGCTTTCTAATGGGCAGTCCACTTTGCCCAAAAGTGAAGCTTGGGATCTGGGATTTATTTTGGGGTTATTTTTGTAAAGTATAACTCCTAGCTACTGCAAGCTTGTTTAGCACTCAAATTTTGATTTTAGGGAACATAGGTATTAGAGACAAAAATCGGTCTTACCTAGTTGTTAAGACTTACAAATTTCTGTGTATTGAAGGAATTGTATCAGAAAGTGGAAAAACAACATTTTTAAATCATGACACAAGATTAAAACTTAAGATAAGATCTGAAATAGCCAAAAGCATGCACACTCCATGGGTCTTTCCACAAGGCAAATTAAATCTGGCTTGGTAAAAGTCTATGGCAGGGGAGAGGGTGGTCTGCCATGCCCCACTTTCCCATCCATCATAGTAGCCAGAATAGCAAGAAAATATGAGTGAGTTTTGTGAGGACATACTGTGGATTGCTCTAAAAATCATTCAAATTTGCTTTAAGCTTTCCCCATTGGGGGTTTGTTCCAGCTATCCACCATTGACAGCTCAAGAATGCTGTAGATCATTTGTTGATCATTTGTGTATAATGAAGCATCACATGCTGACCCCCATCCCAGTGCCCATAAATTGTACCAGTCCAGGATGGTGGTCAAAATGTTTGATAAATGTGACAACATACAAAGGAAAACAATTTATGCATCACAGTGTGGTGTTTTCAAATGTTGTATCCAAAGCTAAACCAAAATTTTAAAATTTGTCTCATATGTAATCATAAGAGGTCAAATGAGTGGCCTATGGAGGTTAAAATGTCAATGGTTACCATTTGTCTCCCACCCAAAAAGTCATGCATTTATTGACATTGTCCTGCCCTCCCCCTGCCTCTCCTGGGCGCTGTATGACCAACGTAGTCGATGCGCCCGAAAGCCCAAATAACCAACCAACCCCCTGCCTCTCCTGGAAGGTGTGGGCTCCAGTTTTCATTATTTGCTCCATCTTACATCTTGCATGAATTTATTCACATTGTGCCCTAATTGTTACAGAATGAACCAAACAAAGTTGGGATTTGGAATTGCAGAAGAAGAATAGAGGGTTGATGATGGTGATGGTGATAAGCCAGCAAAAAAGAGGACAAGAAAGGTGTGCAAGTGTGGGTATGATGTGTGCACATGGGCAGGCTCTGAACAAAGCATTTATCAGCACACACAAAAAAGCAGCATGGTGATTGTGGGCCCAAGAAGACATATCCATCAGAGAGCCAGCTGGGGACAAGTGGCCAGTGGTCTAGCTGGATGAGGGGCAAAAATATGTGCCACTAATTAGCCAGAAATGAAAGTAATGATATTATATATAATCATAGGGGGAAAAGTGGCAAAATACAAAGGCTGCTTATTTCCCTATCTAAATAGGCTAGGCTTCTTTCCATATATAAATGAACGACTCCTAGTATTGATAGGGTTTGGATATATGTGGCACTGTTAGTCTTTTACAACCTAGCTACCAAGTTTAACTAGGCATAATGATTTTGGGATGGCTGTTCACAGAGGTGGATCCAGAGAGCCACCCAGGGGGACCCAGTTTGGGCTAGGTGGGCACATGCTGTGCTGGGGCCCCAGCTGATGTCATTATAGGGGGAAGTGATGTCTGATGGGACCCTGCTGGTATGCAATGTTCCAATCATGGGGGGAATGTGATGTCCAGTTAGGCCACATGTATTCCATGTTTTGATCCTGGGATGGGGGGAGGGAGCAGTGTGGTACATGCTGTCCGGAGATGTAAGTATTGATGTCCTTTGGGGTGAGGCAAAGAGGGACTGGATCCCTCTTTTGCTTTTGGGGGTCATGACCCAATTTGCCCTCCTGGATCCACTCCTGGCTGATCACATAACTCCAACTTGCACAATTTTATTCTTACTGTTCCTGATTGCAATAATCTGTGCTTCAAGCATGCCCATCTGGTGACACTGCTCACTGTGTAAGGGAGGAGGCTCCTCTGCCCACACCCTCATCAATTTTCAGTGATGGTGAGCAGACAGACCAGACAACCACAATTTCAGTGGATATATTCAGTGCTGAATGCACATCTGCAGCAGTGCACAGATCCTCAGATATTTATCAATTGTCCAGATGTTTTCCAGTGCCTATTCACTCATCTGTTCTTTTCAAAATTTGTGGAACCCAATGCTGCTGAATATTGCAATAATGGCAGTTCTCCAGGAATTAGTTTCACCTATTTCTGATGTTTCAAGATGATGGAGACATGCATATTACAAAACAAACTTTTTACCTTAAAGTTACATTTTATTGCCCACAGTAAACAGGACACTTCATTGCTGAAAAGTTTGTGGTGTTGCGTTTGTAGAAAGTTTTTTGTTTAACTTTTATTTGTGATGTCCCTGTTGCCATGCAATATAACCCTCATAATGTGATGGCTAAATAACAAATTCCTGCAAATTATGGAAGTTTGCAACATATGTGGCACCACATACTTCTTATCTGCAATAGTCAGCTAATCGTGTTCTGTCCCTTTGGTGTGCATTTCACCCTGTGGCCCAATGGTTGGGTTTGGTTATGTAACCCAAATTGACAAAAAAGTGTGACCCAACTTGGTGTATAAGGTGTTGATCAATTTCAGGGAAACTTATTTTGTTATGGTTCCGTGGTTGAATAATGCTGCACAATTTGTGGGTCCCAAGCTTTTGTTTAACGTTGATATGGCCTACAACACATAACTTAGCACAACCCATAATACCGTCAAAAGGTGCATTTCCACCATTAGTGATTGCCAATTGTGTTTGACTTCACCATAATACTTTGCGATATATGTGGCACTGTTAGTCTTTTACAACCTAGCTACCAAGTTTAACTAGGCATAATGATTTTGGGATGGCTGTTCACAGAGGTGGATCCAGAGAGCCACCCAGGGGGACCCAGTTTGGGCTAGGTGGGCACATGCTGTGCTGGAGCCCCCAGCTGATGTCATTATAGGGGGAGTGATGTCTGATGGGACCCTGCTGGTATGAAATGTTCCAATCATGGGGGGAATGTGATGTCTAGTTAGGCCCCATGTATTCCATGTTTTGATCCTGGGATGGGGAGGGAGCAGTGTGGTACATGCTGTCCGGAGATGTAAGTATTGATGTCCTTTGGGGTGAGGCAAAAGAGGGACTGGATCCCTCTTTTGCTTTTGGGGGGTCATGACCCAATTTGCCCTCCTGGATCCACTCCTGGCTGATCACATAACTCCAAATTGCACAATTTTATTCTTACTGTTCCTGATTGCAATAATTTGTGCTATAATTCATTTATTCTTACTGTTCCTGATTGCAATAATCTGTGCACAAGCCCATCTGGTGACACTGCTCACTGTGTAAGGGAGGAGGCTCCTCTGCCCACACCCCTCATCAATTTTCAGTGATGGTGAGCAGACAAACCAGACAACCACAATTTCAGTGGATCTATTCAGTGCTGAATGCACATCTGCAGCAGTGCACAGATCCTCAGATATTTATCAATTGTCCAGATGTTTTCCAGTGCCTATTCACTCATCTGTTCTTTTCAAAATTTGTGGAACCCAATGCTGCTGAATATTGCAATAATGGCAGTTCTCCAGGAATTAGTTTCACCTATTTCTGATGTTTCAAGATGATGGAGACATGCATATTACAAAACAAACTTTTTACCTTAAAGTTACATTTTATTGCCCACAGTAAACAGGACACTTCATTGCTGAAAAGTTTGTGGTGTTGCGTTTGCGAAAGTTTTTTGTTTAACTTTTTATTTGTGATGTCCCTGTTGCCATGCAATATAACCCTCATAATGTGATGGCTAAATAACAAATTCCTGCAAATTATGGAAGTTTGCAACATATGTGGCACCACATACTTCTTATCTGCAATAGTCAGCTAATCGTGTTCTGTCCCTTTGGTGTGCATTTCACCCTGTGGCCCAATGGTTGGGTTTGGTTATGTAACCCAAATTGACAAAAAAAGTGTGACCCAACTTGGTGTATAAGGTGTTGATCAATTTCAGGGCAACTTATTTTGTTATGGTTCCGTGGTTGAATAATGCTGCACAATTTGTGGGTCCCAAGCTTTTTGTTTAACGTTGATATGGCCTACAACACATAACTTAGCACAACCCATAATACCGTCAAAAAGGTGCATTTCCACCATTATTGATTGCCAATTGTGTTTGACTTCACCATAATACTTTGCGATGTAATTTTCCACACAGTAATTCACATGGTATAAAACTAAATGCTTACCCCTTAACCTCTTTATTATTCTGCAGGCGTGAAGCACTCAGGACGTCTTTCTTCACCTGGGGGAAAATGGTGCATTGCCCAGTTGAATGGCAACATGCACCAATGACAATGTTCTATATATACGTATATATCCAGGTATGTTATTATTATTCAGAGCCAGCTGCTGCTGGAGCTGCGGCGTTCCATCGGCGGGGGAGGTGCGCCTGTGGCGTCACCTGCTGTTGCCTCCTGCCGTTGTGGTTCTGCACTGATCGTGCGGGTACAGGGTGTGAATCTCGCAGAACTGTTGCTGAAGTTCTCGCACAGCCGCGCCGCTTGCCTGAGCGCCGGTCAGCTGTAGCAGACGCCCTGGTACCCTGCAACCGCGCCTCAATGTTGTTCATCTTCGCTGATGTCGCCGTTATCTCCTGCGACTCATCTGTGCTACGTGCAACAGTTTTGTTTTGCATCTCCGCCGCTGGCGCTGCGCGCGGGCTGGGCGCGGCTCCTCCGGTGGTGGGCTAACTGCCCCTGGTGGCAGTTAGCCCACCAGGGCAGTTAGCGGTTTGTTCACAAACCGCTGTCTAAACGTTCGTCGTGGTTGTGTGATACACTATCTAACCAAGCCTTTCTCTACTGGATCTGTGTACATGGGATTCACGGCAAAGGATAAATCAGCATTTTAATATATTTGAAGGACTTCCAAAGATATATAATTAGTGTTGCCCTTGCGCGTGCGCGGACAGGTGTTCTAGACTTGCAACACACTCAGTTTCTTGGAATTGGTTATGATCGTATGAATGTGTGGAAATATCGAGTGGATATTTCATGTTAGTAAAACGCACCTGGGAAATCGCTTATGTCTCACCGCAATTGTGCACAACGCACATTCTCAGGAACTGCCCACAGTTTTATGATTTTGAATATGATGCCAAATTGTTTATTTGTGGCGGCTCATTTTTCGTTTCTCACCACTTGAAAATTCATAGTTTAGCCCATAGTTTTGCTCCCAAAAAAAAAAAATCGTCTCGCGCGCTTATTGGGAGAATACACACCCTTGACCGTAACTGTTGCCATCAGGCAAAATAAAACGCACAATAAGTTTACCACAATTGAAATCCGCATGTTAAATATTGCTGAAGCTCGACCAGTGCAAAATTTGTTTATGTGAGTTGATTCAGCCATTGGCCAATAAACATCCAGTCCGTATTTTCTCTTTCATGTGTGGAGGGGCAAAAAAGGCAACTTGTTATAACTGGGGTGGCGAGTCATGTGCACAATATTTTGTTTAACGTGCACAACAATAAACTGGAGCCAGAATGACTGATCGTATTTAGCTGGGCACGACATTTCATATACGACAATAAACTGGAGCCAGAATGACCGAACGGGTTTAGTTGGGCACGACATTCCATATACAACAATAAACTGGAGCCAGAATGACGAAGCGGATTTAGCTGGGCACGACATTCCATGTTGCTAGTTTTTGTTACAGTCGATAAGATGGGGCCTGGCGAAGGCTCTTTGTCATAATCAATTTAACGTGTTTTTTTAACTGCTAATGTGCCCGGTATATTGATCGGAATCAATGCATGGTTTATCTTTCGTGTGTACGAAAGATAAAGATGTTTCATGGTTGCAGGACAACCAAAGAGCAGCAACGAATTTGTATTCGAAGGCAAAGTGCCACATGCTAATATTGCTCATTTACCTCCTAGTACGCTTTTTGGGTAGGAGACCACGCACGATTGCTTCGGTTTGGTCGGCGACCAACTTGATGGTTTTTTTACCCCTGGTCGACAGGTCACCTCGATATTGTCAAGAGCATTACGCTTTTGTTTAACGGAAAGAGTGCATCTACAACCGTGAATTTCTTTTACACAATTTTGGCGTGGCCGAGCCCGATGTTGGCATTGATCAATGCTGGCACATTATGTTTTGCCGTGCTGTCGCTCTGCGGCCCTACGGATCCACTAGGCAGCAAATGTCGGCGCTTGACGTGCATCGAGCTAAGCCGGAACCCCAATAATGCCTGAAATCTTCATGCCAAAAGGTTAAAAATTACAAGTTTAGATGTATGTAAAAGTGGTTGAGTATGGCATGAGAAGGCAGCGGATTTCATGCCGGCTTATGTGATACCATAGGAAATTAATTTGCTTATGTAGAAGACCTGATATTCAACTAAAATGAATGCAATGTGATCTTTTTAAAAGTACAAATCCTGGAAATGAGTGCAAAAATGACAGGGTTAAAACTGCCTGTAAGTTATTAAAGATAACATCAAAATGTAGCAAATTCGATGCTCGTTTCGTTAAGAGCATTGGAAATTATTAGTGCATTACACAAAATATATATGGCTCATTGTATTATAAGGCGTTGAGTGGCCAATTGCTTCAATTATACTTTCACGGCAAAGTGACATGGTGAAGTCATTTGATCATAAACGAATACACATAGCAAGAGAACTTGTTTCAATGTTGTTAGAATTTGCCCATTGAACATTACTTGCACCTTCACTGGAAACTAGCATATAACATTAAACAGTAAAGGCAATTGAATATATTAAATATAACGTTAAGCATAGCAAGTCCACTCTGGTGGTTTCACTATACAAACGCACCATCAGAGCGGTGCTGCCGGTATTATGTCCGCTCATGACGCCTTACGAACCAAGCCGCGCCTGGGGGGAGGGGGCCTCTCAGGAGTCCCCTCAGATATTTTTTTTAAACAGGTGCCGAATGAGCACACACAGACAGAAGTTCTTCAGTGGCTTATTATCCATCTGCTTTTGCTTACTTTGTCAAGATTTCAAGTCCAGGTGGTCAAAGGCCTTGCCGACGTCACAGTCGCAGCTAAAATAAACCGTCCGTCGTTTCAACGCCAAAGGATCACTTTTCAGGGCACCCGTCACCTCCTCCTTGGTCAGCTGTCACTAGCTTTTCACGGTGGACTGGTCTGGCCTGTATGAGGCCAACACAGTTGACGACAAGTGGGACGCATGGTTGAACATCTGAAAATGCGTCATGTATGCTGACTGCCATACCGTCACGAAGTTCGCAAATCGCCGCTCAGTGCCACCCTGGATCGCTGAGAATGCTGACCTCCGCGCCCTGACCCTCCGACGTGACTGGGCTCACAGCCAAGCGGACTGATCCGGGAGTGACGAGGATTGGCAACTCTACCTTGAGCTAAATCAACGGACCTCCACTGAGCTCGTGGTCGCCAAAAGCCGTTTCTTCGATCGGACTTTGGAAGAAAATGACAACGTCTGGCCGCACGTTCGACGTCATCTTCTTCAGAAGAAGACAACTCCACCATCAACTTAACCATCACGTTCCAAACAGGAGAAAGAGTTGTTCGCTGACGACCAAAACCGACATTTTTCTTCAACTGGCAAGAGTGTGGCTGCTGCCTTGCATTCTTTAGGGGCTTTAGGCCCAACTACAGCGCATCAACCTCGCCCTTCGCGTGTTGTTAGCTCAGCATTCAAGCTGAAGGCCACCATTCTTTCCGAACTCTCTCATGCCCTGCGTGATTTAAATCCTACCAGTGCTCGTGGTAACGACAATGTGTCCCTGAAATCGCTGAATATGTCGTTTCCTTCGGTGTGCGTACATATTTTACACATACTCAACTTCAGTTTATCGTCGTGTACTTTTCCCGAACTGTGGAAGTTGGCTGAAATGGTACCAATCTTCAAGAAAGGCTGCCCTGACGATCCCAAGTGGTATAGGCCCATCTCGATCTTGCGTAACGTGTCAAAACTGTGCGAGAAGATTGTAGTCAACCAGCTCACTGCGTATCTCCACCGAAATTGTCTTCTTAACAACTCGCAACATGCCTACTGACCACTTCACTCTACTGAAACTGCCCTTGCTGATGTAGTAGCTTATGTCACAAATTGCATCGAAAGGCGCCGCGTTTGTCTGCTCGCATCAGTAGATTTGTCTAGTGCCTTCGATTGCGTGTCTTATAGCTGACTCCAAACCAAATTAGAGTGGTACGGCATCGACAGCTCTTGCTTTAGATCTTACCTTTCAAATCGCAGACAGGTAGTTCGGCCCGGAAGACTTGTATGCGACGTGTCTTGTGGCGTTCCACAAGAAAGTTTGTGCGGTCAAATTTTGTTTTTGTTGTACACAAATGATCTTCTCTCGCACATAGGTGATGTCTTTAAAGTCATTGCTTACGGTGACGACACACAGGCGATGTTGTCATCGAAATTGGAGGACATAATGTAGGCAAAACGTCGTCTCGAATCGTGCTTGGAAACTATGAGCTCGTGGTACCGTGTAAATCTTTTCAAGTTCAACCCATCTAAAACGCAATTTGTGATTTTTGGTTCTCGCCAGATGATCGCGCGGCTACCTAGCATCAGCCTCTCTGTTCTTGGATCGGATATTTCACGTGTCTCATCCATCAAGAACCTGGGTGTGATCATGTACGAATCGTTACCATGGAGTGAACAAATTAGCGATATTGCTAAGAAATGTAACCGCATTATCTTTCCTCTAGCCAAGCATGTACGTTCTCTTACTGAAGAAACGCTGTCGAAGTTAGTGCTTGCATTGGTTTTCCCCATGTAATGTACTGTTGCTCAATCTGGTCTGCTGCATGTGACACCGAGCGCATGCGAATCCAAGATCATGCGAATCCAAGAAGTCATAATGAGGGCGGCTAGGATCATAACTAGGACCTCTCGCTATGATCATATATCGCATGGTATTGAGCGGTTAGGCTTGCCTAGCTTTCAACGCTTTGTCGACATTAGGGATTGCTCACTGGTTCATCTGCCATTGCATCACTCAGGAGTACCTGAAACCCTGCGTGATCTTGTGACATTGGGAAGTGATGTGAGCTCTCGATCTACGCGAGCAACACCGTTTTCATTAGAGCGCCTACGCCTGAAAACTTCTTTTGCGCAACGCTCTTTCATGTACCGTGCTGCAGTTCTTTGGAACAGTCTCCCCGAGGAAGTTAGGGCCGAGAATATACGACGGGCTTTTACGTTTAAGCTGAAGGAGGCGCTGAGAAGAGCTGTACGTGAGAATGTTTGAGTATTGTATGCATGTGTTTCTTAAAGTATAGCCTCCTGCCCCACCTTTTTTAAAGCGTTTTTGACATGTGATGCTGAGTGTCTCTTGGTACCAATACAAGGGTTGAATTGAATTGAATTGGAATTGGTGAAAGAGAGTCATGTTCAAAAAATATTAAGTGTCGCCAATTAAAGTAATTACAACCCTCCTCCCCCCCCACCCCCCCCACACACAACTGGGTTAATGCTATCAATTCACCAAGGCGAACGAAATTCCATCTGGGAATGGTAATTTAGGTCAACGTTACTGACCTGAGTCAAGCTAGTTTCCTTTTATGTTTATCGTATTAAGTGAGGAAAGTTCAATTTGTGGGTGATTTATCACTCCGTGCATCACCAATACTATGCAATAAGCATTTTGGGTTAATGTATGTGTTAAAGGTCAATGGGATCAGGTCGAGTCACTTACCTGGTATATTCTACACAATGTAATCGTATATGGAATGCTGCTGCTCCTCACCAAGTGTTATCTGAATTCAGTTCCACCTCACAGCTTTGAAACGGTGTTCAGCATTTAATCCTACCACACGCAGGTCGGAAGTTCAAGGGGGTCCTTCAAGAGCCTCCTCCATCCCCATGTTCTCTGCCCAGAGAAGGTGGATTCGCCTTTCGGTCCGGCGAGGGTTAAGTATCTACTGAGAATGTGTTGCCGCGGACCGCCCACCGGCAGCACTGTACCGCCCACCGGCAGCACTGTACCGTCCACCGGCAGCGCTGAGCCGTCCACCGGCAGCACTGTACCGTCCACCGGCAGCGCTGAGCCGTCCACCGGCAGCACTGTACCGTCCACCGGCAGCGCTGAGCCGTCCACCGGCAGCGCTGAGCCGTCCACCGGCAGCACTGTACCGTCCACCGGCAGCGCTGAGCCGTCCACCGGCAGCGCTGAGCCGTCCACCGGCAGCACTGTACCGTCCACCGGCAGCGCTGAGCCGTCCACCGGCAGCACTGTACCGTCCACCGGCAGCGCTGAGCCGTCCACCGGCAGCACTGTACCGTCCACCGGCAGCGCTGAGCCGTCCACCGGCAGCGCTGAGCCGTCCACCGGCAGCACTGTACCGTCCACCGGCAGCGCTGAGCCGTCCACCGGCAGCACTGTACCGTCCACCGGCAGCGCTGAGCCGTCCACCGGCAGCGCTGAGCCGTCCACCGGCAGCACTGTACCGTCCACCGGCAGCGCTGAGCCGTCCACCGGCAGCGCTGAGCCGTCCACCGGCAGCACTGTACCGTCCACCGGCAGCGCTGAGCCGTCCACCGGCAGCGCTGAGCCGTCCACCGGCAGCGCTGAGCCGTCCACCGGCAGCGCTGAGCCGTCCACCGGCAGCACTGTACCGTCCACCGGCAGCGCTGAGCCGTCCACCGGCAGCGCTGAGCCGTCCACCGGCAGCACTGTACCGTCCACCGGCAGCGCTGAGCCGTCCACCGGCAGCGCTGAGCCGTCCACCGGCAGCGCTGAGCCGTCCACCGGCAACGCTGGACCTTCCAGCGGGAACGCTAGACCGTCTGCCGGCAACGCTGGACCGTCCGATGGGAGTTCCGGAGCGTAGCGTAGCTTCCTGCAGAAGCCTTATAGAGGCCTGGCCAGTAGCCCCAGGCGAGTTGTGCACTTAGCCCGAGGATGTGGTTGAAGTAAACTTCATTGTCGCTAAACGTTCATTTGACTGCTTAACAATCGATACTGCTGCCTGCCTCCTCCGACTTTTCTTTTGCTGTGTGCCCATCGTTGAACTGGTTGTGACCTGCGATGAAGATGCACCAATTGCTGGAGGAATCCAGAGCTTAATCAGATGGAAATATCTGACAAACTTTTCCCTGTGTGGCTTCACTACCACAAGCGAGTATGACTGGCTGCCAATATTCATGCTGATCGCAGACACCCACTAAGTCCGTCACCGTGGGCTCTCGCGACTAGCAGACTAGGTGGCAATTCCAAAATGAATGATGCTGAACATATCACGATGACTGGGTGCTCTACTTGCGAAGAAGCGCTAAACTGGCCCCAGGGGAGTATTTTGTGTACCTTTAAGGTGGCGAGAACCCCCAGTGCTGACTCTGTCCTCAATACTCTCGAGCTTCAACATGGGACTCTATGAGGTGTGCCCCCCCCCCGAATAAAAATGTGTTCACTCATTGCCTTCATTTATTGTGCCTTCACCCAAATAAGTTCCAGAAATCAACGTCTGAGCTGGCACCCCAGCTCGAAAACGGCGGGACCGTATTTAGTTATCTATAATCGCCGTATGCCATACCCTCCTACTTGGTTGTTGTGCATGCTCATATATTGTGTCCTCAAGTTCACATTGCGGTCGATCTATCTCAATGGTGTTAGTGACCTGTTGTACGGTGAAAACCAAAGACAACGTTTACTCTCCTTCATGTCAATTGTTACAAATACCCGATAGACGGGCTCACATGTATCGATGCTCCTACTCTTGTAGAGAGGCTGTAGAGTTTGTTCTAAAACGTTCTTTTTCAAAGTACCGGGTGGTTTTCAGCATGGCACCGAAAAGAGCAACCCGATATTTCCAAGATAAAAGACGAATGGTAACCCAGCGAAGTGTGGAAGCCAAGAAGCACCGGCAAGCACTCTTGCTGACATCCGCCAACCTCGTGTCCGTGCTTCCTCAGGGCGGGGTCGGCGAGCATGTTTGCGCAGTTTTGCAAGACGGTCACAGGCAGTCCGGCCAATCCGCCAGCAGGTCATGAAAATACGGAATAGGGGACGCTTAGATCCCGGGGGAAATAAGCCCCGGCCCGTCTCACGGAGTCAGTGCGGTCTCTGGCGCGTACCGCGTCGCACCAGCAATCTCATGAAACACGGTCACACGTCCCACGTGCTGGCCGCACTGGGATCTGACGAGCGGCACTCACCACCTCCGCGTATACTGGGGCCGTACTCAGGGCCGGGTCCAGTGGCTGATCAGACGCCAGCAAACTTATAGGCGTGGCTCGCGTGAATTGCGGTGAGGCGAAGACATATGGATGGTTTATTCCGATGTACCGCATGCTGCATGCCGTGCTTGGCTGGATATTCACATCTGTTTTCACATTAATGCAACACAACCTGAAAAAGGCAATGCACAAGGGTCCAGACTCTTACCGTCCATGACGTCAAGTGCAAGGAAGTCAGAGGAGATAGGATGATAACTCGTACATGCAGTATATTCTCACTTACTCACATATATCACATTCGCAGATACCCAAAATGAATGATTTTAGCTCCGACATTGCGGGACAAACGGCCTTCTCCATTGAAAACAAAATTAGAAAGCAAAATCGTTCACATGAATAGCATTCTTAAAAAGTGACCACAAGCAAAGTTTCCCGAAATATGCCATTTTTGTGCCTGGTGCACCCGGCTGATATGTAACCTATTTGACATAATATTAATGTTTGTGACTATGGTGCATATATGATTACGGTTAGTTGAAGCGCGTAGTCAGAAACTGTTTTTTATATTTCAGGAAAACCGGCTTCAATTTCGTCTCGGGAGCGTCATCAATTCAATGTTCACATTGCACTGATGACGATCCCGAGACGGGATTGAAACGGTTTTCCTTTAAAAAAAAACAATTTTGAATAAGTGCTTCAACTGACCGTGATCACACTGGGTATCACTTCGCTGTTCCATAATTGGGGCTATTCCTTGGTGTTAGTACCGATACCGGTAACCTTTTGAACGTTTTCGTCCCATGAGACCAATCAAGGTGACCAGTTGGCAACACCAGAGCAGATCGAGGTTCAAACATTTAGCTGAGATCAGAAATGGTGCTCAAGGTCGGCCGGGCAAGTGCCGACCTTCCCAATGCCATCAAGCCTTACTACTTTCATTCGCGTCTGTTCAGATGGTGACAAAGTTATGGCCGCAAGCTTGATTGAAACCTGGCCGTCCCATGACAATACCACTCAGAATCAGGCAATCTATGCCAGGTGTGTCCTAAGACGAGTGGACTCTTTACTGTATGTTTCTCCCTCGGAATATTTTCCAGCATCGATAGAGAACTTGGCAAAGTATGATCTATTCTGGAACATCATCAGCAATGCATCTCCACGTGAGTAGCTTTGGACTTTTGCGACGGTGACTTTAAAATCAAAATATAATCATTCAGATCATTATAGTAAAATAACACGCTCACTCATTAAAAGAGGTGTTCTCATTCAGCCGCATGCTCCGAAAAAAAACAGTATAATAGAAATAGTTTATGTCGTCATCTCCATCGTATTCAGTTCATTCTAAGGCTGGCGTCGACATCAATCGGTTGCGTGCAGCTTGAGGGGCAGCCATGCTTGCGGTAACTGCCACCGATTTGGCTCATTTCAACTTCGACATCTACTTACTGAACAATGCACATGTTCTTGAAGGAAACATTCGGTGAAAATCCCAAGCTAAAAATTGCAGGCCAGCGAATCATTGGGAACGGCCAGGCACCCAGCCACCGTTCTCCAAACCTAACCACGCTGCTTCTTGCGAGGCTCTCTCAAGCGTATTACACCCGTCGAAGTGGACACCACCGATGAACTACAGCCAAGCAAAACATGGCAGGCCAGTCGGTCACTACAGCTAACTGAGCTGCACGCACGGAACAGGCCGACCACCGGACACACGTAAGTGGCTACAGAGACACCGGCGGGCGGCGCAAGATCACCACCAGACACAAAGGTCACCGACACGTCAGCCGCTGAACCGCCGCACTCGTCTCGCTCTGCCCCTCAACATTTGCTTTGAATAATGGTACTACTGGGCACATAATGGGGACGGATGCTCATGGTGTATATATATATATATATATATATAAATATATATATATATATATATATATATATATATATATATAAATATATATATATATATATATATATATATATATATATATATATATATATATATATATATATATATATATATATATATATATATATATATATATATATATGTATATATGATATCGTGATGTCTCATGATGAACATATTGGCGAAACATTTTATTAGGAACATATTCGTGGTTTCATTCAGGTGGAAGCCATTCATTTCAACAGGGCCACAAGTCCATTTTGCTGACACATGAGCAAAATAGAGCGCACACAGCGATGGCGTGTCATAGACCAACATTAATTGGAAAGGTGACAAATCATGTTCATTTTTACTAATAGAATGCATACTTAAAATCGAAAACATGCAAATTTGGTCACTTATTCAAGGTACACAAAACATTACGAGTAATGTGTACAGCATTATATACACATGTATTTCGCCAGTGTCACTCCGTTGCCATTCAGAAGATCTGTAGCTATTGTAAATGTGGTGTAAAAACAACCCAAGTATCATATTAGGATGCAAAATAGAACCGGAAGAATACTGGATACACTTCGACCCTGGGTATTTGTGGACAGTGGTCTGCGGCTATTTCAAAGGACGGCCAACGGTGACATGCACCGTACTGTTTCCATAATTAAGTGCAGCAGAGCTCCTACACTAAGCGAATCACGTTCGCCAAGTGGTTCACATGCACACACATGATCATCTACAGAGCGCCGTAAAGCACAAATAACTAAGTGACCATCTGCAGCGCGCTCTAAAACCCAATTAACTAGCTAAGCGAGCATCTGCAGCGCTTCCCGAGAAACTAATCAGCTGTGAAGACAATCCACACCGACTGAGTGGGCTGCTATCAGTGTAAGCGCTGCGGTACACGACTGTGTGCAGCACACGGTGTGAGGGCCGCACAGGTGTCCGAGTCCGCTCGCCAGGTGTCCGGGTGACCGGCTGACTGCCAGGTGGCGGTGCACGTCTCGAGACTCGAGACACACCTGTGTCGGAGCAAACAAGCACCGAGACTGGCGTCCCGGGCTGCAGTCGGGCGTGCTAGACGGGTCAACTCGACGCGGTCATTGTGCGACTCTGATCCGGACGTCGGCCGGCTCCACCGTGGCTCGTCCGCTCGCGACCGCCGAGCGTGGCTCCACCGCTTCGCCAGCAGGCGTTCCTTCTCCGATGAGCCCGCCCAGAATCGGCCACGATGCCCCGTCATGGACTTCCGTCCACGTTCCACTCGTCGTTCCACTCATCTCTATCTGAGCGAGTATCGTGCGGAGAGCTCTGACTGCCGTCAGCCGGCATGCGAGACTGCCGTCGACCGCGTCCGACTTCCGGTAATCGGCGCCGATTATTCTCGGCGACCGTCGGGACGACCGAGACCGTCGGAGATCCGGGTCGGCAGGGCATCGCCGACACCCCACCGGCATGGCGGGCATTGGAATGCTGCCCTTCGACACTGCAACGCGTATGCGTGGCGGCGACCAGCGGGCAAGGCCTCCGCTGTGTTCGGCGAGGTCTCCGTTGAGAGTGGCGTCGTTAACGACACACGTGGGATCGGCTGCCGCCTGTTGATGACACCTGCGCCGGCGGCGGAGCGCAGCCTCGATGCCGGTGTCTGACGTGGCTGAACGCAGCGCCACTGTCAGTCCAGTCGACCGTCCAGTCCAGTCCAGTCCAGTCCAGTCCAGTCCAGTCCAGTCCAGTCCAGTCCAGTCCAGTCAGTCCAGTCCAGTCCAGTCCAGTCCAGTCCAGTCCAGTCCAGTCCAGTCCAGTCCAGTCTCAGTCCAGTCCAGTCCAGTCCAGTCCAGTCCAGTCCCAGTCCAGTCCAGTCCAGTCAGTCCAGTCAGTCCAGTCCAGTCCAGTCAGTCAGTCCAGTCCAGTTCAGTTCAGTTCAGTCCAGTTCAGTCAGTCCAGTCAGTCAGTTCAGTCCAGTCCAGTCCAGTCCAGTCAGTCCAGTCAGTCCAGTCAGTCAGTCCAGTCCAGTCCAGTCCAGTCCAGTCAGTCCAGTCAGTCCAGTCAGTCCAGTCCAGTCCAGTCAGTCAGTCCAGTCCAGTCCAGTCTAAGTCCAGTCAGTCCAGTCCGGTCCAGTCAGTCTCAGTCCAGTCCAGTCCAGTTCAGTCAGTCCGGTCCGGTCAGTCCAGTCCAGTCAAGTTCAGTTCAGTTCAGTCCAGTCCGGTCATAGTCCAGTCAGTCTCAGTCGGTCCAGTCCAGTCAGTCCAGTCCAGTCCAGTCCAGTCCAGTCCAGTCCAGTCAGTCAGTCCAGTCCAGTCCAGTCCAGTCCAGTCCAGTCCAGTTCAGTCCAGTCCAGTCCAGTCAGTCCAGTCCAGTCAGTCCAGTCCAGTCCAGTCGGTCAGTCCGCAGTTCAGTCCAGTCAGTCAGTCAGTTCAGTCAGTCCAGTCCAGTCAGTCAGTCCAGTCCAGTCCAGTCCAGTTCAGTCCAGTCAGTCCAGTCCAGTTCAGTCCAGTCCAGTCCAGTCCAGTCCAGTCCAGTCAGTCAGTCAGTTCAGTCAGTCCAGTCCAGTCAGTCAGGTCCAGTTCAGTTCAGTCCAGTTCAGTTCAGTTCAGTGCAGTCCAGTCCCGGTGCTGTGTCCAGTCCAGTGGCCAGTCCAGTTCAGTCCAGTCCAGTCCAGTGCAGTGCAGTCAGTCCAGTCCAGTCCAGTCCGGTCAGTCCAGTCCAGTCCAGTCCAGTCAGTCCAGTCCGGTCAGTCCCAGTCCAGTCCAGTTCAGTTCAGTCCAGTCCAGTCCGGTCCGTCCGGTTCAGTTCAGTCCAGTCCAGTTCAGTCCAGTCCAGTCCAGTCCAGTCCAGTCCGGTCCGGTCCAGTCCAGTCCCGGCTGAGTCGGCAGTGCGGGCCGCACGACCGGTTCGGTCTCAGAGTCTCCTGGTCAGCGGCAGGAGCGTCACCACTCTGACTGACCGGATTGGCCATGCTCGACGCGGGCACGCCAGGCCTGGTCAGTGGACCGACCCGGCAATGCGGTGGCTTCTTCAATTGTTGTGCAGAACCCGGAGCTCCGTTCGGTCGTTTTAAAACTAATTATTAAAATAAAATACAAAAGTCTGCCCAGATCCCGTCGCACAATCCATCTTGTAGGTGATTGCAGCGTAATGGCACAAGCTCCATCAGCTGCCAGTGAGTAACGACTAGTGCTTAATTAATTTCTTTGAACCCACGGCATTCGCCGAGGGCAATCTTTGGGCCCGGGCCCTTTTCAAGACTTGGTGTATTGCCAGGTAATTGGGACCCAGTTTTAGGCTGCCAGGACATGGCAATGGTCAGTCCAGCCAGCAACGACCAAAGGTCCACGTCCCGGACGTCCCATGGTCCATAGCAGCCGCCCAGGCCACTCCGCGCAACCACCTGCTCAGTCCACTCCAGCCCACGGTGACGCCACATACATACCAGGTCATGTCACGCCACACATTACCAGCTCCAGTCTGCCCAGCTCACTGTCCATAGTACCAGCCCATACCACGCCACACAATACCAATTCAGTCCGCCCAATTCACTGTCCATAGTACCAGCCCATACCACGCCACACAATACCGGTTCAGTCCGCTGGGTTCACGGTCGGCAATACCAGTCCATGCCACGATGACATCAGGCCATACCAAGCCACACCTTGCCGGCTCAGTTTGCCCAGCTCACGCCACGATGCACACGCTCAGTTGCCCAGCGCTTCACGACGGTATGTACCAGGCCATGTCGCGCCACATAGTACCAGCTCAGACCGCCCAGCTCACGGTCCAAAGTACCAGTCCATCCGGACCATATTGTACCAGTCCAGCTCACTCAGCCCAGTTCCCCATTATCAGCTCAGCTCATAGAGCAGGAAGCACTGCTAACTGCTTTGCTGACTTTAGATCGATCCCTTCGATACATATATATATATATATATATCTACATATATATATATATATATATATATATATCATATATATCACGATATGTCGTACTGAAATTTTGTCGCAAGAACGGGCGACGAGGCGACATTTCTACTGGCAGAAGAAAACAACCAATATGTCCACATAATTGCATGAAATTGCCCCGTTGTCGGCCACGGAAAGATTGAGCCGTATATTTTTCTAGTTATCGACACTGGCGCCCCAGGCGGTCGTCACGAAAATAATGAACCTACACGTAGAGAGCCGGTGTTGTAAAGCAGATATGCCTCTGCAGGTCGAGGTCAAGTGTGTGTCCAAGGCCAACTGAAGCCTTGACTTTCCTCATGCTTCATATGTGGCTATGTGGCTAGGGCATCACCGATAATATGATGTGCTACCAATCTGCGTCCAGAACCTGCCTTATTATCTCCCTCAATGCACGACAATGCTCCACTTCACTTCACTTCACATGCAGCAATGTTCATCTTGCGCCGAAGGGAGTAGACACATCGACTTGGGTCTGCCCGCCTCCCGCACGCCTCCTCCGTCTGGCCACCTGGCTGCCGCGACCCAGTGCGTCAGCTTGAGCTGCAGTCTCCCGGGCTTATTCTGTCCTGGGGTCAGCGCCGTCTCCAACAGAACCGACTGAACCTCCTGTCAGTAACGAGCGGCACCTGGTCGGCTGAGTCGCGGCACGTGCAGCCTGGGTCACAACACATACAACGAAACATTTCCTTTTGGAAGCGCCGCACCCCTGCCAAGGGGTGAACTTCCGACCAATAATGGTGATTAATCACACGTGAGTAATCATGTAAATTTTTCATGACCATCAATGTGAGAGTACAAGTCTCGAAAAATCAAACTTTGAAGCATATGTGGCGGCTTTTCACGAAGCCCGTGACATAAAAATAGCGGAAATGTAAGAGAAAAAAGACGAGCCATTTGAGAAGTGCGAAAAACGCACAACAATGCAAAAATGCGAAATTGAACAAGGTGGTGTGAACTGTGCGCACGATGTTTCTCCAACCAGCATCGTGTTTGGTACTGGAATAATTCATATGCTGGACTTGCACGAGAGCACTAAGCCGTCATCCTCACAAATTAGCCAGTGGGAGGGGGAAGAAACACCGCACAACCGAAACTATGAGCATTAGACAATTCTGGTTATGCTGGCTGCGGATCAATGCATCGTGTCGAATCACAACTGCTACAATTGACGCCTGTGAAGCAGATGCGGGAAGAGCAATCCTGCATAACGACAAACTTGGGTGATGAAAATATTCGCTGAATACGGCACGACAGGGCGACATATGCCAGCTATTCTGGTGACCGAGTGGTATCAGTGCACTCATATCTGTGTTAGCTGCTTGTCAACGAGTTAAATCTGCGTGAGTGTTTCGTGAGCTGGACGGAGGTTATTCACAGGACGGCGAGGCGAGATCGCTGCTACTTCTGTCGTGAATATATCCCCAACGTGTTTATAAGCAATTGGGCCAGGAGAATGTGAAGATCGCTGAACAGGACACTCCCGCCTAGTCCAGTGGCATCCAGTTGCTGCTGTCCCACCGTCATGGCTGGCCAAGGCGGAAAGCTTCCGGAGAATGCCGCTTCACGCAACTACGTCAACCGCT